>WAAE01012954.1:0-72212 GCA_013400495.1 Nicator chloris
CAGGGAGATTGATAGCTCAGAAAATATTCCTGAGAGTTATCCGTTTGATTTCTCTTACTGCTTTGTTTATACCCTCTGTGTGTCAGCCACTCATTTCTTGTTGACTAGTTCTTCCCTTTTGTGATGCAAGGGGTACATCCCATCAGGCTGTAACTGTCTTTAAGAAATCCCTGCAGCTGGAAGACTCATGCAGAATATTACAGGGAGAACCTCATTCACTGTCACCTGTTTGCGTGTTGGTAGCTGAACTGCTAAGCATGAAAACTGCTGTAGTATGTACATACTCTGCTGTTGTAAAATAAATCTGACTGAAGGCTGTAACTGGTAAAATAAGGCAGAACATAGCTCAACCTATTCTCAATCTCATGCTTTGGCCATGCAGCTTCTGACAAAGGACTGACTAACAGTGATGCTTACAGTTGTCACATTTTTTAAAGGAGAAAAGCAGATTTTTGCAGAAGTGAAGATCAGTGGAGATGAAAGTGCTCAAAACAGCACAGTTGGCGTGCTGGCATCTGTGCACACACCAAGTGAGACACAGCCCTCAGACACCTGGCAAGCTACAGTACTAATGTATTCAAGTGAGGATAACAGGACTTCATCGAACATCAGCGCTGTCACAGTGAATGCCACCCACTTCCCTAAACTTAGAGGTAAACAAATATCATGTAGACAGCTCATGCTAAGTGATATTTAAGACAGAGTATCAGCTGGGAAACTTCTCCTGAGTTGCCTTTCATTCCAAGAGTGAATTTAATTTCCTAACTTCCTGTCTTATCATTTGTGCACTCCTAGATTTTCTGAGGTATAATGGCATTCTTTGAAAGGTTCATTCCTAATGCCTACACTTTGACCCTGCCTTTAATGGTAACTGCCACGTTCTACCTTTTTGGAAAACTCTTGATCTCCGTGTACTTGGCTGGATATTGCCAGGGAGCAATTCTCTTAATGAGATGACTCCAAGACAGCCAACATGAATACCCAATTGCACAGGTGATGCAGTTACCCAACAAATGCGTGCAGCACCTGTGCAAAAAGAGTATTTCAGTTCTGGTTGTAGAAGTAATAGTTTGAAATATAAACTTGGCATATGTAAATTGTAGAGCCTCATGAGAATGCTAGCCATGGGACTTTCCAGTGGAAGTCATACTCCAAAGTGCTGAAATCACTTTTGAAGAGATAGACTCAGACACCTGCTAAATTTATTCTTGTTAATCTTTAAATACAAGTAAAGAGTTTACTTTCTTTTGTTTGTGTTCCTGCAGAACTAGTGTATGTGACATATTACATGGATAACAACCAAACCAATCCCTATCTGAAGTGGAAAAACCTAGGAAGCCCTGACTTTCCTTCTCCAGAACAGTTCCAGCAAATAAGGGATGCTGAGGTATGATTAAATGTTTGCTTGAAATGTTGTATGGGTAAAGTGCTTGTGTAAAAGACACGAAATCAGGCCCATAGTTAAAATTTCCTTAGCTCACAGTCATTCATTTTTCATAAACACACAAAAATTCACTTGCAGTCCTGCAGAAAAGTATAGCTCATACACAACTTACACCTTTTGTTTATGTTATACAACCTCTTCACTCTGGGCCTACCCATAAAATAAAGAGGCACAGTTGCTCCTGGGGAGGTTCTGCCATCTCTCTGAATCTTCAGTGAGCTTTGAGACTCTTTCTGGTCCATCTCCCCAAGTAAGTCACATGGCCCTGTGTATATTACATTATGGCCAAATTGCTGCATTAGGGAGGTGAAATGAACTCCCTTAATAATAGAAAGCTAACACCTCCCTGAGGTGAAAACTACCCAGTGAAGTTCAGAAAACTGCAAGGGGCTCACAGGGAGACTGATAGTTTTCCCTCATCTTCACTAGTGCTGAATGCACCACGGAGGTAGTTAAGGAGTAAGTCGTCTCTGAGAACTCCTCTCTATGGATGAAAGCCATGTGGAGATTACTTACTGTGTGTGAGCATATCTGAGCAGCCTGTCGCTTCTGCTCCCCCTCCCATAGTGTCCCCTATGCATTGACACTCCCAGGTTAAAAAAGAGAGGTCATCTTTATCCCCTTCAGGACCCACAGACAGTACTTGCTTTCTGACTTTGGTATACAGTACTGTGTCTTATTTTCCCAGCCACCATAACTGACTATTGCTAAGGCCTGTTGGATACACTGGTTTAACAGTTGATCTTCAGGTGCTGTAATGAAAGATTTTTCACAACACTACTCTTTGGCTCCACAGGACCCACTGGTAACAGGCCCATTCCCATTTCCTGAAGCTGGCATCCTGACATTGAAGCAAGACTTTCCCATTCCCTCAGTCTTTCTTATCCACATCTGTGCAAGACCCAGATCAGCTCCCGATCAAGTATGTGTTGTATTCTACCATCAGACACATCAAAACAGAAACTGCTTCCTGCCTGAAATCTTAGACCATTTGAGTTAATGTTTTGTTAAAAGTACCATGTAAGAATTAGTGAATAAACAATTGTTGCTTTTGATGAGAAGGCTGTCAAAGATATAATTCAAGATAAAGTACTACATAGCAAGTGATAGGAGCCATCACTGAGATGAATGGAAGTTCCCATGGTGGGAAATTAGTAATGCAGTACTGAAAATGCAGTGTCTCTTTAAAAATCACATGGTATGCAGCAAGGATTGACAACGTCTCTCCAGTTAATAATTGTCAGTTAAAGCTAAAATGGAATCATGGCTGTCATATCAGACGTCTGTATCTGCTCATTCAGTCTCACCCATGTTCATAGTGGTACCCAGAGCCTCTGAAGGTTCCCTGCAAGGCTGATGAGGGGTAGACAGGCTGCAAAAAGCTACAGAGCCAAGAATTTTGTTTTTACACCTGATCTCAATGGAAAAAATCAAAGCAAATAATTATTAAGGAAGGATGAACACAGAAATTTGACCTGGCTTATTGGTTTGTACAGTTTTCTTACATGGGCTTGTATCTTTGGACAGGTGACTGGTGTTCGTTTGATCCCTCTCACAAAGGGGCAGGTCATTGTGCTGTGGGATGATGACTGTGTAAAATCAAAGTAAGTAGCTTTAAAATAAAATGGATACAAATGAGTTACCAACATACTACTCCCTAAGTTTCCACAAGCCCTACAGAGTAAAACAAGTTCACAAATTGATGAATTGTTGCTCCTTGATAGATGATACAGTGAATTTGTCTGACGAAATGAACTGTAGGACCTGTGTGCAGAAACTGAAGAGCAACCCTGCCTAATTTGCTGCATGATCAAAGTAATCTGCCTGTTGCTCACCAGCATTCAGTGGCATTTCTGAGGGAATTCTATTCAGCATAGCAGACAGGAAGATTCATGGTAAAAGTTATATTATCAGGAGATGCCTAAGTGGGATGTTGCACATCTCTGTAAGGGACATGAACTGGAAGAGAAAACCTCCAGTTGCTTGCTTCAGCAAGCTGGACTCAACTGTAAACCCTCTGTAGGTGAACTCTGAAAGGTGATCCGGTATACAACCAGATTGCCTCAGGAAGCAGTGACTTGGATCCTTTTCAAGCCAGTCTCCCTAGATTCTTTATTCTTGATAACCCTGGTGTCTGAGTGAAAGATGCAGACCATTTTGTGATGCTGCATATACCCAAAGCAGCAAGTCAGTCTAGGTGTTTTTCTGGGGGCTGTTGGAGCCCTGGTTCTTCCTAATAATGGCAATTTATGTCATCCTACATCTGGTAGGAATGAATCAAATGAATTTTTTAGGAATGAATAACTGAATAATTTCTTATTTTTGTCCTTGTTGTAAAAGCCCTGAGACTATTTTGATTTGATTTGATAGTTCACACTTTATGAGTCGTATTTACAAACCTCCCTGGTTCTCTTTTCTAGGTGTATAAAGACATTTGAAGTGGAATTCTCATCAGATGGAAAAGTGTACCAGCGGATTAATGCCAAAGACACAATATTCACTCTCTGGGTCTACAGTCCAGGTATAGCAAGAATAGGTACATTATGTAATGTGTTATGTGATATTGCCACTCATGAGTATGTGAACCATTGTTTAGTAACTACTGAAGGTAGGTAACTTGCTAGTAACATATAGTCCCTCACAAATCCCTTCCTTTAGGATCATATTCTCGGTAAGAGCCCATTCTCAAGGACAAACAGTGATCGACAAGTAGTCATGAGGACATTATTAGTAGTATGCCATGGGTAATTCCTTGTCACAAAAGCCAGTCACTGAGCTGCAGCTTGGCAAGGTCCCTGAGAAGTTAAAAAGCACTTTTGTAGCTGGTGTAGAGATATGCTAAAATGATAACCAAAAAAACAACAAAAAACCATGACCAGACCTTGCAATAGAAGCTTACTCAGACAAAACATCCAAGTGAAGGAGTATAGTGATGTTTTATTGGGTATTTTTTTGTTTATCCGCGGGTGGAGGGTAGTGGTTGTTGTTTTTCTGTTCGTTTTATTTTTTCTTTTTTAAGCAAATGCAGTCTAGTCTGCAACATGACCATCCTACAAATACTGATAATAAGCACTGATGAGAGCTGGGTGTAACACAGACAAACCTTGCTTTGTAGTGATACTATTAAAAACCAGTTGAGAGATGTTTTTACCAGAAACAAGGGTTTATCCTACCCTAAGAAAGTCTTAACATCAGCATTGGTTGCATAATAAAAGTTTAGAGCTTTTATTGCAATGTAAGGGCTACACAGGCAAGCAAAGACTGTAAATTATGGCTATGACCAATCTCTGAAATTATTGAAAATTATTATTCAATTTATATATATAAATTATTATTATATTATAATATTATGTACCAGTTTTAATAGTTTGTCTCAAAACCAACAACAACAAAAAAGACTGCTTGAAAAAATATCATGTCTCAGCAGTCTTTACTGCTAGAAACTTCCTCCACACCTGTTATTTCTAGAGTTCCTTTTTTTCTAGAATAAAAACACTAAAACACACATAAAAATGAATTAATTAGATAAAATACCCCCGAGTTTATACTGGTTGTGTGTTCAAAGATTCTGCTAGGGAAAGCTCTGTTCTTTGATCTGGATCAAGGATAAAAAGCAGCAGAACCACAGAAGATCAGCTCACATACCTTTAAAGTAAATGGTGCTGCTTTCTGAGTAGAGCAGAGGGTTTTCAGTCAGCCTGCATGCTTCTTGTTCTGCTTCTTTGTTGAGCCCATCCCCACATAACCTGTTCCAAAGGCAAAATTCAGGCAGAAAAGTAAGTCAGAAAAAAAGGAAGTTACTAATTGTGTGTTGCAGATGCCGCAGCCTTCTTCCAAAGGCACTGCTGGGAAAGCAGTCCTGTAGCTTCACTTGCGAATCCTAGTAAGTAGAGAGGACATCCTTGGTGAAACAGGGTAAAAAAGACAGTACTTGGCCATGAGGAATTTGTTATAATTTTTGATCAGACAGGCACAGACACAGTTACATAGGGTGCAGAACTGATTCCCCCAGTGCATTCCAGAAACCTACATTTTACAGGAGTAGTGCCTGCTTCCCATCCTCCCAGTACCACAGGTGTCAGCATTTCACAGTGACCATTTCTAACCTTTTCATTTGCAGGAAGCTCAGTCTCCGGCTTTTACAGAGTGCGTGCCATTGATTACTGGGGGAAGGCAGGCCTGTCCTCTCTTCCCGTGGGGTACGTTGAAGCTTTCAAGTGATGCTGAAGAGTGGTGCCTGGCTTGGTGTCAGAGTGGTGTATGTTCCTTGCAAATGACAACTCCCCAGAAAAATAAACTCCTCCCAGGCTGAGGAGGGCGTATGGAAACAACCTGATGAAGTTAGGAATGCAAGTTAGAAGCAACTGCCCCATTAACTCTTCACAGCACAAAAGACAGCATTGTCAAACAACCACAACTGTCAACCCAACTGGTAAGAGGCTGCCATAGGACAAGGATTCAGCCTGGTAATTAGTAATTATGGGAATAAATATTTATTATTCCCCATTTTTCACTGAGCTAATGGCCAGGGCAAGCTAAGATTTTTAGAGGTCACAAACTGCAGCAGGAACAGAACCATTGCTTCACTGTGTGAGTGAGGATAGTAGCAAAGGCACAGGGAGGACCTGTCTGACAGTGATCTGGGTGCCCTAGCTGCCAGGCTGTCTTGACTTAAGGGTTTCATGGAAAAGTGCACAGCAACCAGACACACTCAGAGCATGAAGTAAAGGATCCCTTATTCCCTGCTGGTTAGTCACAGTGGGTTATATCAGAACACTTGCCTTGTCGTCAGGTATATGAGGTTTTTCACTCTCTCACAGAGGAGTTTCCACCCAGCTCTCTCAGTATTTGTGACCATTGCATGGATGCCAGAGCTATTTCCCACAGGCAGAGGAAGGGAAATGTCAGCTCATTTTCAGAGGGGAGAAGGCACAGAAAGCCCTAGCCTCCAGGCTTCCCTGCCTTTTCTCTTTTTTGTTTTTGCCCAAGTCACGTGTTTGCACTTTGGCTGTCAGCTGCTGCCTCTTTGTGGTGGAGGCTCTAACCCTGAAAGTCCCTCTTTCTCCACTGCTGTCACCTAGCCTGGTGTCCTTCAGCCCTTACAGCTAACACCTCCCCTCACAGACTGTAAGTGGCTGCTCGGCTCTGCATGGCCAGGAGAAAGCTGAAACACTAGTTAGAGCCTTTTGTGTTTTCATAAGACAGGATAGCACACTCTTGAATGTAGCAGGGGCCTACTTACAGCACTTAGGGAATAACAAAGAACAGTTTGAGCTCCTATGCTTTGCAAAGCATGTGCACAAACGTGTGATAGCCCTAGATCACAAGCTACAGATCACCACTGGCTGTGCTTGCAGCTGCCAAACACTTTATGTAAACAGCAGAATTCTCTGAAATTGCAGGGGTGCTGCTTTATTCTTCCCTTTTCACAAGTGGCACAGTTTGAGCTGTGCCTTTAACAGGCTTGCGGAGAAAAGGATAATGCCAGTGAAAACAGCTGGAGTGTTTTCCATAAGAGGAGTGACTTTGTCACACAAACAAATCCCCTACTGCTCTCTTTGCTGACATCAGCCACCTCACCAA
The DNA here is from genome assembly GCA_013400495.1 of Nicator chloris. Classification (NCBI taxonomy): domain Eukaryota; kingdom Metazoa; phylum Chordata; class Aves; order Passeriformes; family Pycnonotidae; genus Nicator; species Nicator chloris. Next base: position 7,028 of record WAAE01012954.1, read on the forward strand.
CATAACAACAAAAACTGCATATTTGATGAAGCATTCAGGTCTCAGAAAAAAGAAGTGCCCAAGTTTGCACAGTAGGAGAGAGCTGAACTACCTTAAATACCCTCAACTTTTACAGCACAGAAAAGAAACATGCAAAAAATAAGTGCATGTGAGATGTGGCCTTGTATGTCCTTACTTGCTGGTTACTTATTCATGTGCTTGTACTGAAAATTAGCCTTAGAAGATTTATTCTGTCACAGAATTCAGATGAAATATTTCTTACCCCATTTAAGTTTTAGTAAGGGGCATTTGTCACATCCTAGTCCTCCAATTCCTTGTCCATACAGGCAGAACAGAAAAGGGCCATGGGTCCTACTGAATTGAAAACCCTCTCAATTTAAGAAAAGTTAGTGAGACATTCTACTTGGATGGAGATAGCAAAAATATATTTTGAACTTGTGATAATTGCCCCGGAGTGAAGAACCAGTGTACACAGTTAAGTGAAATCTAGTGGTTAACACATGTTGTTTTGCTACTATGAGGTGGAACCACAAACAAAATTATTTAGAGAAATACTAAGTATAGGGTCTTGAGAGATTTTAGTGTGTCTGAAGCAGGGGAAGATGTAGGAGCTTGAGTGGACAGTTTAGTGTGTTAGGATGTCCTACCTGAGTAGCCCTTCTGCTTTAAAATTTTCCCACCCTGGCAATCAGAATATAGCAGTCTTTATCAAACCAAGGACTATGTACTAGTTACAGGTGTATTAAAAAAAAAAAAAAAAAAAAAAAAAAAGCTGTAGTGAATAGTATTGATTTTATTATGCAGGGATAAAAATTTATAGATGTGCAAACCATGAAAAATAGAAGATTTCTTCTGAAAATCTTCTTTGCTGCTATGATATAAACTCATTCCCTTAAGAAATGAGCATGTATTAACAACTACAGAGAGAAGAGAAGTTGGTATTTCCAGGTATGAGTTTATTTCTAACAAATTATAAAAGTTTTGAAATGGCGTTTTCTTTTTTTATCATTTAATGTCTACAGAAAAACGCTATTTAGTACTTGAAACTTGAGATTTCTGTAACCAGAAATGTTGCTGACTCTGATAGTGTTTCCAAAATTGCATGTTTAACTAACCTCCTCTGTTACATGTAGTCCTCAGCCCCCCATTACAGTTTAAGTTTTCAGAAGTGCCAAGTATCCATAGCACCAGGTGTGAATAGCAGGTGCTTAGTAGTTATGTAGTATCATAACCAAAGCAAGGCTGCAGAGCACTCATGTATGTCTTTTGCTGTTCATTAATCCAAATAAGAATATGTAACTTCAACTGCAACATGGGATTATTTGCCTGCGCTTCAAACTAAAGCTTGTGAAGCTATATAACCATTTTGCAACTGAAAGAACCTTTCAACTGAGTATTTTACATTGTCTAATTGTGTATATGCTACATTTGTTACCATCTTTTGTGAGAGCAAATAAAACTGGTTTTTAATCTTTCACATAACCCTGTAAAAACAGGATCTGATCATTGTGTTGTAGAAACTGCTTACAACTCTTATGTCAACAACTTAATCTTGGAGAGTAAAGGCTGTTCTCAAGGACTGTTTTAACTCCAGCCAGCAACCAAGTACCAAACAGCTGCTCGCAGTGGCTACCAGCACAAGGAGTAAAAGGTAGCTCAACTCCTGTAAGTTCCAACATTACATAAAATTGAAGCATGAAGGGAACCTTACAATAAAAAATGTCGAGGATGAAGTAGAAACCTAAATGCATAGATTGCCTCAGTTACCACAACCCGGGAAAAACTGGTCAAACTCAAGGTGGTATCACATAGTGTTTGATCTAGGGACTTGTAGTGTCCTTGTTGGAGGAGGTTCACTGGCATGTGAAGGACAATATCCTTACAGGGTGCCTCCTGCTGTTTCACAGTCATAGTCTTTCTGCCAGCACTAAAGGACCTTCTGAGGACAAAACAACAGTCCTTTTAATGCATAAACAATTTTTTTTTATTTTGTCTTGTTAGTGGAAAGTTTGTGCAGGACAGAGATTATGACTTAGGACCTATACACACACTTAAAACCCAGGAATAATAGACTGCTTTTCATCAGCTGGCTCAAACAGCAGACAGAAGATGTCTGCCTCTAGATATACCTGAGGTGTTTCATGTTAAACTCAACAGAATTTCAAGAGAAGTGAAAATCTGATCAGAATACATTCATAACTACCTGCCCTATCCTACCTTGTCTTTCATGTTTCCTGCAGTCATTGGAGACACTCCAATGGATAACTCCCATCTGTTCATTAACTTACCACATCATACAATGAGGACTTGCTTGTGGTCCTGATGGAAACGTACTCCCCCAAGTACAATTCCTGGGGCATGTGAACTCTATGGTGTATTCAACCAGATCACCACTAAATTTCTATGATTCTGCAGGCTGTGCCTCATGTGGCTGAGAAGGAATTTCACTGCCTGTCTTGTCTGGACAGACTACACCAAGCACAACAAGGATGCACTGGGTTCTGCATATTGATTGTCACTTCTTGCTACAACTCTTTTCTGCTCTTGTCGTACAATCAGTATAACCATAGGCATTAAAAATGCCACTTCTCTAAGACTCGTAGTATTGATCTGACAGTTTTGGCCAAAGGCCACACTCCTTCAACTAAGAATTAGCGTTGTCTAATCAGTTGTTCTACAAGTCCTAAGGTCACAGATTCCACCCCAATACTTCCTGCTGGGAGAAGGGTGGAAGTGGAGGACTTCCAATCAATGCACTGACCTTGCACTTAGTCCAGCAGAAAAGGCTGATATTTTTTCAACACTCATAGTTCTCTGTCTATGTGGGGTTTTGTTAGCATTGCCTGCTAGTGCTCCTCTGTTTCTGTTGTTAGCTTTAGGTGGTAGCTCACAGTCTTTTTCCCTGTCAGGGTAGCTTTCTCTAGACCTGAAGAGCAAGATCACCTTTGTTCAAGAGGGTTGAGAGCCTTACAAGTATTGCCAGGAAATCCTGGGAAATACAAGTCTGAGAAACTTTGCTGCATCCCTGGAATAATGTCTCTGGTCCTGGAAAGTGTCTCTGGTCTTTGGCTTCTGTACTCTTTCTGATTACTGTCGGTAAGATTGTGCAAGCATCTTGCACGAGCTTTTTAACAGTGTAGTGCTCTGAAGGTCTTCAATCAACATCAGCCTTTTCCCACATACTTGGTCTTACCTCTGTCCTTGGTAATTATGACTTGTAAAAATGTGTGTAGTTGACAAACTGCAGGGTTCAGCAGGATGCTGGGGTGTTCTAGCCTGGTATTTTTATTACTAGGAAACACAAAGTGAATGTGATTTTACTAAAAGAAGTGGGAAATACATGTCAATAACACTGACTCAGGTTACTCCTTTTCTACATGCAGATTTCTAGGTACTCCTTTGCTTTTCTCTGTCTATGAAATCCTTTGCCATAAAGCCAGTCTATTCTATATCTTTCAGTTCTATACCTTTGAGATACTGAAAACTGGATTATGAAGGCAGAGAGGAGCAAATTGCTGGTAATGCCATTAGAAATGCAAGCACCCGCTCATTTAAAGCAATGTCCAGTGTTACTGAAAGTAGCATCTATTTTATTGCATTTGTGGTTCTTTCCTTGCTGGAACCTTGCTGCAGGTAGCTCTGCCTCAGACATGCTCTCAAGTCGTGTTTTTGGCTGGAGCCATCTCACTGATGTGCCTCCACCCTGCCCTGTGCCTTGCCGCCCTCACTTGCTGGGTGGACCTTCTATGTGAATCCCAGACTTACCCTGTCACCGTGCTTTTGTCTGATGATGAGCACTGTCAGGGGACATGCCCTTCTCATGATCCTGCCCCCCCTGTTCAGTGCTGGGGAGTGACACTGCCCCACCTGTGCTTGGAACACCCTTGGCTGCTGTCTCGCCACTCCTCAGTGAGCATCCTCAGTCCTTCTGCTCCGCAACAGACAGGAAAGCAGGCAATAAAAACCAGTTCCAGAGGTGCCTTTTTTTCAAAAACATTTATTGACAAATGCCACATTAGGTATTCCCTTGAAAATTCAAATATGACTATTATATTGCACACTGTTTAAAGATCCCCCAATATTTTCATGTGTTTTTCAGGAAAAACACACTATTCCATACTATGATTTTTTTATTATTATTAGTTGAGTGGCAACTTCAAGACCAAGAGGTCTGGTTTCTGTGCTTAAGGATAGGATCAGAAGCGTACTTTTAGCAGGCCCCTGGAAAGAAAGAAAAGTAAACTTTAGTCTGTGTAAGTACATTTGCAAAGTGCTTTACCAGCCTTTAAGTCTCCAGTGAAGCTGTAACTACAACCTTCCTAGGGTACTTCTGAATCACAGTACAAGACTAACATGCAGGGTGAAAAAGTTGCTGTTTGTGTTTCTCTGTGTCTATTGGCACAGATGCAGGCAGCCTTTCCCAGCTAGCCGTGGGCTTTCAGCTTTCCTGAGCACCCAGCCATGAGTCTGCAAACCAGCTGCCTTCCCTCTGCTACAGGGAGCAGTACAGAGGGGCAGGGATGCCTATACCATACCCATGGCCTTGAGTGATGCCAGTACCTGCTCTGTAGTGGAGGATTGGCTGACACGTGCTGTTCAGGAGGATTTTAGCTGCCATTCCTTGTCCCACAGTGCGGAACACGTGTGTTACGTGGCTTAGTAAAGGATCAACTTCCAGGCAAGGCAGTGAGGTTGTGAAGGATGTGGGTGCTCAACTGCCAACAAAGAATTTCTGCCTCCTGCATAGCCCTAAAAAAGGATCTACCTATTTCATTTGAAACTAGAAGATCAATTCCTGTACCTCCAGAAAAATGTTCTCAATATGGGCTATAGACGTGGTCTGTTTGCATGGTCTGTATGTGGTGCAACTGCTGACTCCCACTGCCAGCAGACACAGTCAGAAATGCTGCTCAGAGCCCCTCATCCCTGCTAGTCAGACCGCACAAGTCATGATGGAACTTAGGAGTGTGAGAGTGATCTTTCCTGGAGGCACCTTCTCATCTTTTCCTGGAGGACACAGCACAGACCCAAGGTAAGATGCTATTATGCAAGTGGCCAAGACAAACATTTACAAGTGTAGAAACACTGGCTTGTTGCACCCACCCCTGTCCTGTCTACTACAGTAATAAGGCTGATCTTCTTCTGGTAGTGTACCAGTTTCAACACACAGGATTCCTGCAAATAGTAATCTTAAGGCTGCAGAACCAGACTGTAGCAGGCTCTTGTCCTTGCATGGATTTCCCTTTGTAGCTCTTTTCCTGTTAGATCTGACATAAGGAAAAGGTTGCTAAGAAAGAACAACTGAGTTTGCTGTGGTTCTGTCACATTAACAGCAAATGCAATCACCTACTGTGCAGCTCAGTGAGTTTGCTAATTAGCCCAAAGTACCTGACTGAAGCACAGGCTGGAACTGGCCAGACATGCAGATTTCTTCCTGCTTCTGGCGCACAATGCGCTGGATGGCTGGGGGGAGGCCACGGGGATTGCGTGAGAAGATCAGGGAGTAGCCATCATCACAGGAGCCGTCCTCCTTCAGGCTGCGGCAGGCGTAGGTGATGGCATAGTTATCATAGTCAGTGTCAATCACCCAGTAGTTGTCCCCTGAAACATCAGAACACACAAGTTTCTCACAGTGGACACAACAGAGCAGAGGTGAATCCATCAGCAGGGAGATGGCAAACTTCACATGGCAGGGCTAGCTTTCCAAAGGATCTATAATCATGTCACACATCCAGCTTATCTCCACAGCATGAGGGGAAGAACTGGAACAACCACAGGGCATCTTGAGACCATGATTTTCCCATGATGCTCAGAGCATTTTCACCTTTTTGTTTCTTAGGCTAGAAGTATTAAGAGGTCTAGGATTTTCTAGGTTTTCGATGACAAAATATCCCTTTATGTTGCTTGCTCATGCATGGTGGAAGGAAGGACATACAGTACAGATTACATTTTCTATACAGGAAGCCTCAGTAAAACATTCCTCCTGTTTTCTAACCTTGCTCAACTAAGTTATTTTTGGTGTGGCTTATTTGCCAGTACTAAGGGAATGTATTTCTTTCTTACACATTAGAAGTCCTCCCCAAGTTCCCAAGCTGGAGAACAGCAGCTATGGGAGGCTCGGGCACGAAGGATGAGCTTTGAAGGGCACAAAACTGAGATTCAGTATGAGAAATTTCTGAAAGGTGGACTTGAGTTTTACAGCTCCATTTGAGTCCAGCTGTGTCTATCTGAGGAGAAATGTGTGTTGTTGCTGGGGTGCAGCTGTGGGTCCATATGTCTCCTCTGTTTAGCTATGAGGAGTACAAGGATGACTGACCTCAGCTTTTGTAATGCCCACAGTGGGCCCCAGGAAGTATGGCTTCCCTGGTTCAACACCACACTTGGCTGTACAAAACCCATTGTGTGTTGCCCAATGCCTCTAAGCCTCCTTGTTGTCATATATAGTGTATAAGACAGATCTCTGGGGAGTCTCTGGATGCCACCCTTTCTGTGGAGATAAAATGCACTGCTTAGATAAAGCATCCCCCCCCCAAAAGGATGTTTTGTCTTCACTTGGAGCAATCTGAGCTGAACTGGTTTTCCTGCTTATATGTCGAAACATCTGGACTGCTGTAAGCAATTCACTAGTGTCAGGGGACTGGAGAATTTAACTCACCACCACTGGAGAGGTAGCTGGCCAGTCCCTGGTAGGTCATATACATTTTTGCTGGAGTGGTTGGGTCAGGTACTGTGTACTGAGCAGCCATGTCAGCACAGATCACCCAGAAACTGAAACGAGATCCATAACATTCAAAGTAAAACCTGGCAGCATGAGAACTTCAAATGGGTGTCCTTCACTCAGGACTTGGGCACAAGTGCCTCAGGCATGGGCGTGGCCTTTCTTAATGCAAAGTCACTGTCATTAAGTAATGCAAATCTGTGACACCCCCCAAACACTGCCAGTGATTGCTGCTGCCGTCTTGTCCCCAACTCTGCTGTACAGCTACGCTGTGGCTGGGGCAGTGCCCTGACCCTCCTTCAGTTCAGTAAGCTTTTACCACCCATTCCTGTACAAGCAGACAGCCACCAAGCACAATAATGAATGTTGTTTCTTGGCTTCCTGCTAGCAGTCTGCAGGATTATCTCACCTGCATTTGGGCTCTTTTGAGGTCAGCAGCTGTGCCCCAGGAGGAGGCAGGGAGTTGGCTCTCCCCTGACTATCCCTTCCCAGCAATATGGGCACAGAATGTCTGTTACAAGCACAGTAACAGTGACAGCCCCTCTGCCAAGCTGGTGAAATGCTGTCACACAGCCCTTAAGAACCCTGTGGGTGTCCATTTGTTCCAACGCCCTTCTTTGTTTGGTATCCTTTTGCTTTGAATGCCATCCACGATTCAACACTCAATTGTCAAGCATTACTTGTATTTGTGGAACAGTGGAAGGGTCTTCATTCTCTTCCTTGCTCAGGCTGCTCTCGCCCTTATATGCCTTTTCAGAAATAAAATTTGCAGCAGTCTTGAGACCCCACTTGTTTTCTGAAGAGTCCTTTCAGGCATCTTCCCCCTTGCACAGTACAGCATGCCTGCAAAACCTCATTTGCCCATTCCCAAAATATCTTGAATTGCTGCACTGTTAAGATATACAAGCTTCATAGCCGCCTGCTAGTGCTAGCATATTGGAAGCCACAGATTTTTTCTTCTGCACTCAGAAAGCTATTTAATCTCTTTACATACTGTAATTCCTTGTAGTAATCATGACCAACAGGCAAAACCCTAAGCTTCCTGCCATCTGTCCATTCAGGCATTGCAATTACATCTAAGAGTTAACCACAGGTTTTCCTCAGAAATCTATCCAACATTGTGATGTGATGTCTGTGACAGTAAGGTTCCCCTGAACCTCTCAGTGAAATGAGAGTTGTCCTACCCTCGCAGCCCCACAGCCTTCATTGGCTCCTTGACGTGATTGCAATTAATTTATCTAACCATTCCATCAGCCAAGATTTGACCTAATAATTGACTTTATGCAGTAGTTTTGTGATGGACTCAAACCTGACCCAGGCTGTGAAGAAACTCAGGACTCAAAAGTGTCTAACTTCTAGCTTCCAATCTAATACTTTGGCTAAACTTCCCTTTTTGATGAAGAAAACTCAGCCATGTTGTGTGTTCAGGATAGATCATCATCCACGTCCCACTCATCCAGTACCTCATGACAGCAGCTAGAGCTGAAAGGCAAGAGAGCTCACCCAAAAAGCTTCACTCGGCCTTTGGAGGACGCCGTCATTGTGCCGTCTTCCTCCACAGTGTATTCAGCAGAGATGTTGTCCTGAAGGAAAAGGCCTTCTGGATCCTTCTTGGCCAGGGCATACCATTTTCCTGCATACTGTCATGAACGTGTATTAATATCTCCATTAGCCACCATGGTAAGATTAGCACAAAAACGATTTTGTGATCAAAGTGACTTTCCAACTCCCCACTGCCTGATAAATGCCAATCTGAGTTTGGGTGGGAATGTAGCACGCAGATCCTGCAGTGCTGCCTGATGAACCCTTGCCTCTGTGCCAGAAGGAGTGGGCCTAGCAGCTCTGCACTGCTGTGTGTGTGTAGTCCTTGTCAAGTGGGACGTTGGCACAGTGACCCCACACCAAAAACATCTCCCATCCTAAGACATCTTCTGACAGTCAGACTGGTTCTTCCCTGTTCCTGTTCAAGCCCCTTCTCTTCAATGGAATACCATACCAAATTCAACAATATCAAATTGCAGATACAAAGACTGTAGCAAGCTGGTTGGAGACAACCTTTGTGGCTGCCACAGGCCACAGATGATCTCTGATGGGGAAAAGGGTCTACCCAGCAAAGCAGAAAGTGATGACTACATACTCAAAACAATGAGAGGGTGTGTTGGGGAAGAATAATAGCAGAGAAAAATGGAATGACGTTAAGGGAAAGAATATGTCCATGCAAAAAATGGGCCTCTGAAAATGTACAAGAAGTATCTAGTAAAATGAAAACAAGATCTTAACAGGTGACTGACAGAGAGGAAGACCCTTAAAAGTTAACAGTATCGATAGAAATGCTGAGAAGAGCAGGAGCTAGCTATGTTAAATTTGATTCTGCAGTGAAGTTAATGACATCTATGAGGCAAGTTATGTGCGTAAGCCTGCAAGGCTGTAACTCCCAAATACAGGAACTTGAGTGAAAACTTTGACTTTTTAAAACTGGGACATTCCCAAAGCTCTCCCTGGACATGATTTGTTTCCAGCAAAGCCAGTCTTGTATAGAGAAAGTGCTCACCACATCCCAGCTGCCTCTGGAATTGTGTTTGCTAACCATTAGTTAAAATAGATACTGACACATGTCTGGAGCTTTCCAACAGCAAGTTAGCCCTCATCTTCTCCTCAGAACCACAAATTATGTGTTTAAACAGGAGTCAGTGTTCAGCATACCAGACTAGGTAAGATTTCTGTTTGCTATGACTCCCAAGAATGACTAGTGGTACCCTTGGGCTTGTGCTTGAGCTTTCTCTCTGATCTGGTTCTAAATTGTACCTTTCATGGAACTGCTCAAAGGTCAAAGTTATGCCAAGCTAACAGAAGACGAGCTCTAGTAACATCCCTGGCTTTCAAGGCCAGTTTTACCATAATGTTCAGAAGGTTAAACAGTGTTGAGAAAAGAAAACTACAGTAACAGCACTGGCAAGACAGAATACAAAAGAAGTTAACTTTTTGGTGAAGAACCCCTTTAGATGAATGAAACTCATAACGTGGAAAAACATTTTAAATGTAAAGCTTCTTCACATGTACTATTGAAATAACCATAATTACCCTTTTTGGATCAAAATTGTCTTTCACAGAGAAAGACTCCACTGCACAGGTCTGAGCTAGGCTATATTCAACAGTGTAGAAGACCGAGGCCAGGAAAACATACTGTGCGTATTTCATTCTGCAAGACAAAAGCAAACATGGGGGTTTATTTCATGCAGTAGATGGAGGTGGCTACTGCTACAGATGCATTTCCATAATTTTAAAACTAGTTTCTTTCCATACTAAGTAGACAACCAAATCTTCCACTGATACTGAGTCATTGTGGTGCCTAAATTCAGCCAAAACTGGACATCAATGGCAATTACTTTAGAAGAGTATTTTGCTTTCCAGTGATAGTAATGTAATTCATTGTGGTTTTGTATTATAAATCAAGCCAGACTACAGATAAGGTCATTAAGAATTGGTAAAAAATTGAAATGTTTTGAATTTTGTTTTCACAGGAATAAAAATGTTCTGATGAGCACTGTATATTGTAAAGATATTGTTTCTAATTATTTCACAGTGAGTGTCCACTTGGCTTTCAAGCCAGCAAAGCTGTGTTCTTTATCACCAGTTCTCCTCACTAAAACAGGCCTTTCCTAGGTGCCTACTCTGATGGCATAATACACCCTGGTATTGGCTGCCCTCTGACCATTCCTTCAAAAAAGATGACAAATAATATTAATTTTCTTGGGCCTTGGTCTGTCATTGCAGCACAATCTCTAGGTTGCCCATGGCTGTTTTTCTGCTTGGGTATCCCAGCTCATCTGTACCCAGTATATTTGTTTCCCAGACTTTGGGAAGAGAGAACTTTCACCTGTCCTGATGCCAAAATAAAACAGTTATCTAATGCTTGTCAGCACCATCCAAGCTGAGCTACCAACCCAGAGCCCAAACACCCATGCAGCTACATGAGGCTGTTCCTAGCTGCTGCCATGCAAACTGCATTTCCCTTGCTGCAAGAGATGCCAATCTGATCCGCGTCTGCTGAAGAGAGACCTACCTGCTGAGTAGAGATGCTGGAGATCCTTGAGACTCCTCTGCTTCAGTCTTTGGGCTGCAGGTAGCAGGAGAGTTTTGTGTCAATTGCCCACCAGCTCCCTTTAAATAAGGAATCTGCAAAGTCACTAATTGGTTATTTTTGCTTGTGTGCCTGAATAAAACACTTAATCTTGGATAATCCATTATGTAAAAACCAACTGTAATCCTCACACTGGTGGGTCTGACTGCTATACTAATACAAACACAGCTTTACATAATGGAAAAAGCTGCCCAGAAAGCTAGTAAATCTGATGATTTGATTGTACCACTGCTTTGTCTCATTGAAGTCTTTCTGCTTCTAACACATGTTAGGAGAATAAGCACAGAGCATTAATTAGAGAAACACTTGGACTATACACATGCATCTGCATAAGCACGTGTTCAAATTTGAGAACTTGCATGAACCAGGTACATACTTAGCTCTTCTCATACCTGCATCATCAAATTTAAGGTGATCCTTTCAAGACTAGGAAGACATTATGCATTAACTACGTGGGGAAGGGGACAAAAATGTGCAAAAATGTAGTTTAGCCTTCATGTTCATATCAAAATTTTAGGAGTCCTCACTTGCCTGTGCAATGAAACATTTTAATGTACATTCTTCCTAGCTAATTTTGTCAAAATTTCCAGTTACATAAATACAACAGGTCTCTCCTTCCCAAAATGTTCCTTTCAAGTAGCCTTTCATGGGAATACAATACATCAGCAAAAGACAAGAAGGCAGAAATCGCTAGAAGAGTACTTTTGGCAGCAAATTGTGCCGGCCATTCTCAAGCACCCAAAGAAATCCCCTAAGTACAAAGGCTGCTCCTGAACCCCTTTTCTCAGGCTCACCTGGGGGATCAAAGGCTTCAGGCATTCAAACAGCATTTGGCAGTACTAGCAGTTATTCCTCACACTGGGTGCTAAGTGCTGGGGAGCCTTGGACATAACCACTAGGGACAACCTTGTAATTCCTATGGAGTCAGCCCAGGAAGTCCTGAAGCTTTTGATTCTCATCCAGTCTGGACTTCCAGAGTGAGGCTAAAGCCTTCTGGATGTTTTGGGCTTGCTCCAGTGACCACTTACTCTCTCTTGCCTAGGACTGCCTGAACAGAAGCACACAGCTTTGCCCTGTAGCTGGTTGTTTCCCTGAACTCTGTTGCTTTCCTGGCAGCTTGTTTAGGGCTGCCCATTGCCTGGAAAAAGCTGTCCTTGCTTGCTGCCAGAGGCAACTTTGATTTGGCCTCTGTGCAGCTTCCATTTACACTTTGGAGGGAGGCAGTGGTGCTTCACACTCTGCAGTGATTGAACCTATCCTGTTCATGCCATTTGCATGTTTTCAGAGGCAACCTGGGCAAGTCCACACAGGAACGGCCTGGTGGTAACTGGGACTGCTTGGCCACTTAAAGAGTCCAATGAAAAGTAACTTCTTAAACTGCACTTCAGGGCTAGATGCCCACTAGATTTTAAAGGGGCTGACACTGAATATGAAATGTTCTCTTTCACCCTGACATGGAGATTTGACAGAGAACAAACTGCAGTGTTTTCTGTAAATTAGAAGGCTTCCAAACACTTATCACTTCATCTGTTTCCAACAAAAGAGATTAGTTCATGTCCATGTGAGACACAGGTGACACTCGAAGCCATGCTTAGATGAACCACTTAATCCCCTGGGGATTAGACACATGCTAATAATAGCTAATCACAGCACAAGATTTTGCTTGGTGGGCATAACATCTGTTGCTGCATTATTTGCTGTTTAGAGCAAGAAGAAAACAAAATCAAATTTTTCTTCAATTTTGCAGTGTTATGGCCATTTGTTCTGGGCATAGAGAAAAAAAAGGGAGGAATCAAAGCATTGAAACATATTTCTGGTCTTGTTGAATTTGAAGTAATATGAAACAGATTTTATAAAAACAAAGATGCCCTGCTGGGTTTGGTTGTCAAAGAAGATATCCAAGAGCCTGTTCCAGACTTGCTTCCCAAAACTGGCTGGTTTTTAGCAGAAGAGGTGGCCTGACCATTCAGTGTAGTTTTAATGACATGTGGCCAAACAGGTATGCAGATGAGATGGTTAATCTTATCTTCTTCCCTATCCTGTGAAATACAGCACCAGCAGTTTCGAATTTCTTGCCCCTAGCAAGTCCTCCTTTTGCCTTAGTATTGGAATAAGCATTGGGTAAACTGCTCTGGGAGTTACTGCAATTGCATTGCCATCTCAAATTTAGTAACTGGTGCTGCTAGCTCAGCAGGCTGTGGTACAGGATGAGAGCTCTAAATATGCTCCTGCATCAGGCATTAAGTTCCCTGCTGCCCAGCGGGTGATCAGGTTGGGGTGGGTTTTTTTGCCAGGGCACTGGAGAACAGCTACATGTATGTGCATTCTGAGTTGCCCTGACAGCCTCTGCAGTGCTTATTGCACCATGAGTTGTGGGCACTTGATCCTCTAGCTTTGGATCTATTTTGTGCTGCTGACGCCGGGCTATTTTTTGGGCTGCCACACAGCAGTGCCTGCCTTGCTGGAGAGCACACATCCCAGTCCCAGGTTTGCCAAGAGCTCAGAGGACAGTGATAGTCTGCTCCACTCCTTCAGAGGGGCAGGATGCAGGAGAACTAAGGCATCCCTACAGTGGGACACCACATTTAGGGTGTGGACATAGAGGTTTTCAGTTTCTGTGACTTCTACTCAGAAATGTGGATCTTTCCCAAGGAAGTGAGTGGTGCAATACCGATGAAGAGGAAATTGTTTGAAGTTTGTTCTTCTGTGGTTCAAGGGTAAGATTCTTGGGTGTGTTATATAATTAGGTTAAAAAGGCATCATAAATCACTGTCTTAGGACTTTCAAGGCAATATTCAAATACCTCACGGCTTTAAATGACCGGAACAGAGACACACCTTTCCCTTCTGAAAAATGATAGTGTAATTCTTGCTGAATGTATTGACTGACAATTGGCAGAGCAGGGCCTCACATGCTCCTGTGCACACACCTCAGAAAAAGGCACACACTTGTCACCCTGTTTTCAAGTGAAACTGAGGGCTGCTCAAAGCAGAAGAAGCCAAGAAGCCTCAGCCTCTCTGTCATGATGGGCAGTCAGCCTGGGGGGAATGGTTTTCTGAGAGCTATTGACAAGAGCTTGCCAGAAGAATTAAATTCCAGCCTCTCTTCCAAACCCTTCCATATTGTGCTGCCTTGGTAGAATAGGGTGAATGCAGAGGTGGCTAAAATCTCTCCTTCAGTGGGATTTTACCACACGATGATCTGCTGGCCAAAGAAGCAGATTGAAGGTTTTGTACCATCTGTTGATTTCTGCACAGCTGTGGATGGTGGTTGAAACTTCATCAGTGAGCTGCTGGATTTCCTCTCCAACCATGGCAGTTTCCCAAATGGCCTGTTGCTACTCTCTACCAAAAGACCATTCAGGCCTGAGGCAACCTCATGAAAGAGACTATTTGGGGCCATCAGATAAAAAGATGAACTTTTTGTTTGCCATTTTCTAGTACTTACTATAAATCATACTGTTGACATATCTCTATACATATCTAATATTTACTGCTACTGAAAGGATCCACTTCCAGACATTGGCAGGTTTATTCATTTTAGTTGCAACATTTGTTTAAATATTTGCCTTTTTCATGCCAAGCCGCCAGGTCCTGGAGGGCAAAGACCAGCCCTTTCAGCACTAGAAGACTGGAGAGTCTGCCACTTGAGTGTGGGCAAGGAGGGAGGCATCTGCAAACAGGCAAGGAGCTCAGTTCTCTGGAGATAAGGTCTTTACACGTGAAAATATCTATGATATATCTCTATGGCATGATCCTATTATTCTCTTGGGGGGAGGTGAGAAGGAGGAGATTGTTTCATTTGGGCAGTGGTAGCGTCTCCCACGTTTCAAATTGAGGTGACAGACCACAGTTAATTTAATCCCTGGTGTTATTCCCAGGATGCCTTCCAAAAAGCAGGAGGCACAGGGGTCATGTGAATATCCCTGAAGGTATAAACCATGCATGTAGTATTCTCTTTCTTTTTCTGATCATGCAGCAGAAACAGCTTAACACAAAAAATGCAGGAATAAATCTATAGGCTCTGACTGGTTGCAAAGCATGATATAACAGGAGACCAGATGTCCACATGTTTCAGACAGATTACTCCAATGGGATATATACAGCTCCTTACGTAGCATGCATCTCAAGGTGCTTTACAAAAGTGATACTGCTGGCACAGAGCTTGAGTAGTTATGGGTAAGCCAGGATGTCCATGCCAGCCCTGATGATGGATTTAAAAGCTAAAACCAGAAGCACAAATTACAAAAGCCAAGGAAATCTGTATGTGCATGCAGTCAAAAGCCATTAGCTGAGCATCTGGCCTTAGTAGGTGTTAGAGGACACAGTTTCCGTGTGCAATAGAAGGTGCAAGGAGCGAAGGTTTAGGTCAGAGCACATTTCTGCACTCCAAAGGGGGGCAGCTGTGAACACAAGGCTGATTACTGAGTCACAGAGCTAAGAGAACAAGCAAAGGCTTTCACATACAACTGCACTTCGGATTTCTATATCTGCTTCTTCTGCAGGAGAAATGGATGGAAGTATGGGAGTGTGGGGAAAGAGAGTAGTTTTCTAAACTGTCAAAAATGATAGAATGATTTTTTTATGGAGGTTTTTTTTGTTTGTTTTATGTTTTAAGTAGCTGATTAAAGCTGCAGGATCTTAGATAGTCCAAGTCTTCCATGGAAATGTTTTCACCACGGCATGCTTCTCATCACTTACACAGTAAAATTATTTATTGTACAGACAAGCCCAGAAGTTCCAGTCAAATCTGAGTTCCACAGTGTTACCACCTCTGTAAATTTACAGCTGGAATACTCAACCTGGATATCAAGCTTACATCTGCCTCAGACTGAGCAACGAGCTGGAAACACTGAAAATTGCAGGGTTGCCTCAAAGAGAGAGGGCCATTAAAAATACCACCACAGCAGCCAACTCTGCTGTAGGAACTGGACACTAAGCCTCCCTCTGCCCACAAGAAGAGAAGGAAGAGGAGGCAGGCCATAGTGGGCCCCAACATCACCAAAACATGTGCAGGACTCACTGCAGTTCTGTGCCTGCAGGCCAGCATGGGGAGCTATGGTCACTCCTATTAGGACTAGTGAAACTCCTGCATGACCCCTCCTGATGCTGGTCTCTGGAATATGAGTACTTGCTTCCTCTTTGCTGCAGCCTTGTGTCTGCCAATGCTGCAAACCTCTTTGTACTGTTCTGACAGGTGCACTGGGACTACACAGACGCTTCCAGCTTCTTCTTGTGATTTTTTGGCTTGAATTTTTCTTACCCATGGTGGCTCTGCTTGTTCCCACCCTTCTGGTTCCACAGCTTTTTATAGACTCAGGAGCACTTTTAAATTCCTCAGTACTTGATCTTCCATTACTGTTGAAGTCAGAGTCATTTTCTCTGCTTCCTTTTCTGCTAATAGTCCTGCTGTCTGTCTTTGTTCTCTCTTTCTGGCCCTGTTTCCCACAAGTCACTTTCTTCATCTGTCATACGGTCCTCTTGTTCTGGAAACTTCTGCAAATCCTTCCTTAGAGCATCTTCTCTTCATTGTTTCTTCATGACACTGCATGAGCAAACTCACTTCTGGGTACATCTGAGTACATATTTTGTGTCACTAATGTTCCTTCTAAGAGTTTTCATATGTCCTACACCATTGTGCTTTCCTTAATTCCATGCCCAGAGTGTTTTGGGAATAAACTTAGGAAGGAATTGTTTTGTGCGCATGGCGTAGTTTGAGAAGAGTTTAAAGATCTTTTTAGTCCTTCAGCTTCACAGGACATTTGATGAATGAAGTAATCTTCTTATTCAAGGTCCAGTGATTTGTGCTAAGAGCTTTGGATACAATCTGTCAATTGAAAAACAATAAACTCATGTAGACTTAGGGCAGAAATTGCCACTGCTTTGTATTGTAATATTTTTTAACAGAGCCATCTCTCCATGAAATTAAGAACAAGAGAATCTGTGGATATTTACAACATACAGAAGGAGGAGGGATTCAAGAAGGCACACACAGCCTGTGGTGACTTACAGGCTCAGGTGCATTTCCAGTCTTCTGGCATGGCAGAGATACGTTTCCTCATAAAGATTGCTCAAAATAGTAACAATCAGACTTGACAAACACCAAACTGATCAGTGTGCTTTCAGAAACCCATCTCCCTTCTAAAAGAACCATTCAGATGGAAATCTGACTAATTCCTGCAATTCACCAATCCAATACAAAAAGCTGCATTCTACTTTCAAGGTAATTCTCCATAGGAATTAATAAATTGAGGGCTGATGTTCCTTTGTCATGACTAGGTGGAGTCAACATTCTAGCCAAAATGCAAGCATATGACAAAATGCTTCCCCATTGCAACTGGACTGCCAGCAGCACACTTTCTCCTGCACACAAAAGTGCAAGGCATTTATACATGATTGAAAACATTTAACTATCTGGCTACAGCTCAGCTATCAACAGTCCTGCCAGTAAGCAAATACAGCTCTAGCATAACCAGCTACTGCTCAGCTGCATTTGCTGCAGACCTGAGTCTGCTGCTGTCCTCCTGCATGCGAGTCAGATTCCTGTATTTCTGTGTGATAGTCAGATTGCACTAAAACAAATACATCTCAAGCTGTGCTCATGCACATGCCCCAGCTGACACTTGTCCCCGTGGCTGCCACCCTGCACCTGTCTCGGGCTCCAGCCAGCTCCAGGGGCAGGACTTGGTGCTTGCCCAGGCTGGAGGAGGTTCTGCAGCCCCAGAGCTTGTGATGAAGGGTAGCCCTGGCCTCTGCACCCCCAGCCTGGTGCCATCCCCAGAGTGGCCCAGGTGCACTCTGTCCCAGCCCAGCCCCAACCAGCTTGACCACGAGTGTAGACAGGGAAGCTCTGGCAGTTTCCCACCCCCTGGTGGCTGCACCAGCTGGGACCACAGGCCAGGATTGGGAACCAGCAGAGGCTGGGGTGAGATCTCGAGTGGCAAGGTTCTGCTGTGGTGGCATCTAAAGGTCCCTGGAGAGCCACAGAGGGGAAGGACAGGAGGAGGATGCTGAGCAAGAGCCACAATGTTTTGCATGTTAGCCGTCCATGTGACAAGTGACAATCCATGTGCAGCTGAAGGAGAGGACCAGACTTTGGGGGATAGAAGAAGACCCTGGCCCGTGGGGATGAGGGACGTGGCTCTGATCCTCACTGGGCTCCCATGGCTACAGGTAGGAAAGCTTATTCTTGTATACAAGCAGGTGGCATGAGAATATTACATGGTAAATCAGATAAGCTGCAATCTTGTTATGCCAACAGATGAGTGTGTCAGAAAGGTTTGAGTATAGCTGTCAATACAGCATCCTGTAAGGATAATGTCTAATCAAATTAGATTAAACACTTGCAGCTCCCACCCCCACAGCTTCTTGGTTAGGGGAAAAACAATGTTCCCATGAAGGAGGAGCACAAAGCATCTTAGCAGCCTGAACACCCCCAGCACGTCCCATCCCTCTTTCTGCTTTCCAAGCAGTATCTGCACCCACTGCTTTGGACACAGTCCCATAAATGGCCCTAACATTACTGCTTTTCCTCAGCTGTATGTTTTGCACCATATCAGCCAGATGATTTTACTCCACAAATTTTCAGTAGTTTTCATGCTAGGATCAGGGAAAGACTGTCATATGGGTTGTTGGGAGGAGAGGAATTTTAGTCCCAGAAACTCCACCTTGTTTTCCCAGCTACCAGCCAAGCCTTTGGGACAGGTTAAATATTTGAGGTTTCCAATAGGAACACTGTTTCATGCCATCTACCAACATGCAACAAAGCTGGGGTCTTATGCCAATTCTGCAATTCGGGTTTAAAGCTATTGGAAACAAGTATGTGCAACCACACGTGTTCAGATGTTATTATGCTGTGTGACAGTCTAGTGCAAGTTTCCTAAAATAGCGCCCTCATCCTCCTCCAAAATCCTCCATTGTCTGCCTAAGGCCATTTAAAGAACATTATCCTATTGCAACCTTAGACTGTATCCATCTCAGCTATCATTTTTGTGCCAGAAGTGGCTGACACGGTGCCACTTGTGTATCCCTGAAGGCCTAGGAACACTTATGCCTTTTTGTGTCATGCTTTTCATTCTGAGTACATCAGCCCACCAAAGGGATTGCTCTGGCCCTGCTGGGTCCATTTACAAAGGTGACTTAGATTTCCACCTGCCATTCCTACGTGGTTGCAATTGCACGGCCCTGGCTTGCCTCAAGAAATACTGCCTCAGTTTCCCCACTTCTGCAGCTATAAATATCAGCACGTTAGGACCTTCATTCTTTTTCCTTGTAAAGAGGAAATTTTCTTGCTCGATTTCAAACCCTGAGTGCAGAAGAGGGCACTGAGCTTGGATCTTTCACATTTGGAGCCCGGAGTATCACTGCTGGACGCTGTTTTTCTTATGAATGTTTTGAAACAAAAGCATTTATCTTGAACTGAACATAACCTTTCATTCCAAACGAAGTATGAATATCTGGAAGGTTTGGATCCAAAAGAGTGCTAATTTTGATTCAATATGAATAGTTCACTCTTTTGCAATTTTTTAGCTCCCAAATCACAACTGAAAAGCACATACAACAATTTTCATAACTCTTCGTGCATCCACAAAACCCTTTTTTTGCCAGGAAAACACCACATGGTAGCAAACCCAAAGGACCTTCTGTTCATATGTAGGGCATCCTGAATACATTCTCTAAGTGCATAGCTATGTCCTGTGATATCCACTTCATATCAATCCTGGACATTTGATCATTCATATGATTCCCAAACTTTTAAACATTTCTGAGAAGCGACTGTGAGCTCCCAGGAGAATTTCTCTCCTTCCACAAATTTGACCTGGCACAAGGAGGATCCAATGGATCCTAAAAACTGCCAGGCAACACTATGCTGGACTGTAAGAAGAGCTAAACTTCACTTCAGACTTTCTTCAAAGACCTGGTGAGAGGAAACATCATTCCTTTGGGTTACCAGAATCCAAAATGTATTAGTCGCCTTGAAAGACATTTAACTGGTTTTACCTTACCCTTCTTCCTCCCTGTCACGGTGAGGTGAAACAAGGCTTGTATTTTACCATGCACTGGAATGGCCCAGATTGCTACTGGAGTAGAGACATTGAAAGGCAGAAGGCAGCCTCCAGCTTTCCTTGTGTTAATCATAAATGAAATTACTCCCACCTGGGAGATTTACACAGCTGCAAATGAAGTTTTTACTGGTGTACAAGCAATGGTTTCCTTACATATAACTGGCCTGACAGGCCATGGGCAGGTAGGCTGGACCCACAGAAAAATACCTTTTTCTCCAGCTCTAAGAATTTGTTTGTCTGTATCAGTTCCAGCTGGCTGGTATCATGACATGTGCATCTCTTCTGACTAGAAATGCTTCCTGGGAAAGAGGATTACACCCCTGTTTCTAGGGGTGTTTAAGATAAGGTGGGAACAATCTGTTCCCACTGTTTTGGAAGCCTTTTATTTGCAGATCTAAAATGTACTCTCCTATACAATTATGGAGAACAGACTGTTCCTTTTTTCTTAGCCATAGGCTTTTATATAGTCGGGGACAATTTTGTTAGAAAAAGATGACTCAAAAAGAGACATGAGAAACCTCTGTCTTTCCTCAAAGGTCACATGTTCCCACTGCATTCCAGGTGAGACATCTGTTTAGAGCAACGTGGCTTAATCTGATATGCAAGAGAAGGTTCATCCTAGTGGATGTACACCTCCTTCTGCCTGGAAGTCTTGACACATTGTGCAGCCTTGGATAAGCTGAGGTAGTGGCTCATCCCATGAAATTGTGAGGTGACTGTTCTCCACATAAGTAGGAGTTTCCATGCCTCCTTGGAGAATCCTAGTCCTCTTGTCCTGAGCACACCTGTCTGCAATTTAGTTTTAAGGTGGTGCTCACACACATTTACAGGCACCTGACCACGGCTTCCTCACTAGCTTAAAATTTTTACACCTATCAGTGGAAATACTGAGGTGTTCTACATCTGTTATAGCCTCCACAGAGAACCCTACTCAAGAAATTCTATATTTCATTAGTGAGCTATTAAAACAAACTCTTCATCTTTGAAAGACATTTGCTACCACCTTCTTACTATCTCGTCTAAGCCCTCACTGTAAGACACAAAATATCTGTTGTGTTATTTTTGTACCAGTCAAGAGTTGTGTCAGCCATTGCTTTCCTTCTGTCCAGAGACTTCTGACTCTGCCAAACACGAAACTGTGCTGTATGACACGGTTTGCTCTTGACAAAGCCACACTAACTGTTATTTTTCTCCTCTACTTATGTACAAAACCAGGTTTGTTTCTGTATTTTCTTAGAAGCTAAACTTTATAAATGATCTGTTGTAGAATTCTACAGTTCCTTCTTTTTCCTATTTTGCTGAAAGGATCAATACATCTACTTTTTTCTCAGATTTTCAAAACCTCAGAAATCCTCCATTAGTTGTCAGAAAAAGTCGTTAAGAGCTTAGAGGTTACTTCACACAACCCACTAAAAACTTCATTTCTTCAGTACTTTTCTTGATATTCTTGCCCTTCCCTATATGATAAATAGAAAACGTTCATTGCTTTTCATGTTCCTAATTTAACCTCACGTTCAATCTTGAGTTTTCTGACTTTCCATTTTTACTTGTTCATGGTATTTTGACATACATCTTCAATAACTCCACCACACTTAAACATTTTCTGCCTGTTTTTCTCTTCTTTAAGATTAACAGGAACACATAATTTACAAAATGGCCTGTTTTTTCCAGTTTGAAACTTTCATTTCATGGTCTCACTCACTTGAATGGTCTTCCACGTTCATTTCTCAGCTAGTTCTTGCTGTTGCCTCCAGTCAAACTCAAAGAAAATTGCCTCTTGCTCTTTCTGACACCCTTTTGTCCCCAGAAAACTGCTGCAACATGTGAGACCTTGCTGAACAGACTGCAACGTGAAGTGCTGTCGTTCCTACTAAAATATCCTGTTGCCACCAAGCCCTGTGCTTGGGACTGTCCTGCTTGTTGCTCACAAAAAGGCTTCATGCAGCCCATTTTGGAGGCCTGGAGCAGCCCCCCACCATGCCAGATCTGAGCAGGTCCTTGCTCCCCTGCTAGAACATCGTTGTGGAAGGCAGGGTGGCACACATCACCTCCTCCAGGTCTTCTTAAACAATAATTCTATTTTAATATCTTGACTGAGAATTACCACAAGAAGCCCTCCTTCCTCTCAGGCATGCACATTTGGGCTGGATGAAACCACTCCTGACAGAAGTGACAATACTCATAGACACAAGCAGCCTGGACCCTGGACTCCTTAAGCAAGTGAGCCTTGCTTATGTTCCAGCAAGGTAGTAGATGGAATTCACCCTTGTTCTCAAATAATGAAATCTCCTGTGCATTGTTTAATTCTTCTGAAGTATAATAGCCTCTGTAGCTCTTTGCCTCCCAGCATCACACTGACCCAAAGCTGCTGTTTGCACTGTTGTGGCTTCATTGATGTGAAACTACTCTTGTTCTTCACAGCCATAATTCTCCCCCTTTCTCCACCGAGAGTAATGAGGGAAATATTTCTACCTTCTCTTTTTGCTTGGGTTTTGTTTGGCCTTTGTTTTTGATTTTGTCGGCAGGGCTTCCCATGTTTCCTCAGAGTGCTTTACTTCATCAGCCCCAAACAGAAGCTCTCCAGATTCCTTCCTATTTGAGTGCCACTAAGAGGCATGTTTTCCTGTCATGGCTCTTAATAGCCAGAAATAAAGACCACAGACTTTGCCAATTCATTTCAAACTCTGGACTAAAGCATTCAGGATTGGCGCTTCCCTTAGAGAACAGCCCTTACAGGAGCTGCTACAGAGCCATGCAATAGCAGAATCCTAAAAGAGCAGCATTACCTTACCATTTTTGTTTTGGCTACTGTGTTCTTCTGTGAAGAATGCACTTCCTACTACTGCTGGAAGCTGGGAGAGCAGAAATAATAAGATGGTCACCTTGTTAGCCAAGGATTAGGCCCAAGCAGTATATATTTAATTAGACTTTAAAGAGCTTATTTCAATGTTAGGAGATACACTCCTTCCCTGTTGCTGCTGCCTCAATAGAATTGTTTCAGTAAGTGTTCTGTTTACCAAGAGAAAGGAGAGTGTTTTCAGACATTGTGAGTACTCCGTTTTTGTTTGCAGTTAGATTAAGAAGAGGAAAGTTGACCCAAAGCTCTTGTAGAGGTCATCTAATCTCTTTGGTTGAGAAGATCTGTCCTCCCACAGACTCACCTTCAGCACTATAAAGGAATACATCTTCCTGATGACAAGCTCTCTTTGCAGGGATACCTCAAACTTGGTTAATCCAGACGCAGCATCCTCTATTACAAAAATTTAAGAAATTAGAGTGCTGCTTGCACATCTTTGGACTACTGCTTACGCGCAAGGTCCAGGACATTCACAATGAGCATTAGTGAAGACGACGTGGAGAAGTTTCTTGATGGCAACCCCGCTTTTGCCAAGCAGTATTTTGAGAAGAAACTGAAAACAGAGTCCTGGGATAACAATGAGAGTGAAATACTGTTTGAGTTGATCCAAGACATGCAAGAAAGCATCAACATGGAGAAAGTTGTTTTCAAGACCTTGAGAAGAATCAGGTCCCTTATTCATGCTGACCGCTGTAGTCTCTTTATGTATAGGCAGAGAAATGGCACTCCTGAATTGGCAACAAGGCTTTTCAACATCCAAGAGGGAAGTACCCTGGAGGAATGCCTGGTCTCCCCAGACTGCGAGATTGTCTATCCACTGGACATTGGCATTGTGGGCCATGTTGCTCAAACCAAGAAAACCATGAACATCAAGGATGTCCGTGAGGTATGTTTTAAATTAAAAAATAATTTATTTATTATCTGGGTAGAAGAGAGACTCACAAGGGGTCAAGAGGCAGCAGCACACCAGAGTGCTTGGTCAAAGCTCTTATGGTGTACTAGCTGTGTACTGGGAACAAGTAGCAAGTCTGAAAGTTCCTTCCAATTTCATTTATGGCATGAGGTGGAACTAAGCATATTGATTACGCCGAGCACAGCTACACCTTGCCTGTCTAACTAAAAAAAAAAAAAAAATCAAATCACATCTAGTCCAGCAGAGGAGAGTGAAGTTGTCAGATGTGGACTGAGTGCACATGGAATTTTCCACACAATTTTATAGTCTATGAGTAAGTGGCAAAGACACAGAAATTCTTTACAGTGAGTCCAAAGAGGGTTTTCCACCACAAAAGACCTTTGAAAATGTTTGCTGTGGTGAAGGTTTAGCTAAGGACATTTAGAGGCATTGTTATCAAACGGAGCGGGTACGTTAACTGCAACCTGTGTATGGGCAATCTTCATCAGAAGAAGCAAGAGACAATCTTAGACTAAAAAAACTCTTTCACAAAAAATTCCAACCACAATAACAGGAGAGATCTGAGGGATTTTGATGTTTCATGTTTATGCCTTCATGACAGTATTTACTCCCCATTCTTCTGGTTCAATCATGTAAACCTGGATGGCAGGAATAACAATCTGCTTGTTCTAATCATAGGTATAAAACTAAAATCCATGTGACCCAAATATGGCATTTGGGATTACTACATCTATTGTTTGCTAGTTATAAAGAGACCATCTGCTTCTTCATTCATTTGTTGCTCAGTGCAGGCATATCCCTTCAGCAAAACCTTCCTTGTCTTCCACAGAACACACTGAGACATTTTGGTTCTGAAATCTGTGGGTTGTTTTTTGTTGTTGTTGTTTGTTTTTGGTGTGTTTGTTTGTTGTTTTGGGGGGTTGTTTGTTTTTTTCTGGGGGTATTGTTGGTGTTGGGGGAAGCATCAGAATGTGACTTAAATTTTAAAGTTTTTTGGTTTCTGGTGTTTCTCCAAATACAGGGGAGGATTTCAGATCTGTGAGCTAAGTGCTGCGCTGCAACTCTAGTGCTTTTAGACGTTGCCATAATACAATTCTTTTGAAGAAGACCCAGGAATCAAGTGCTTTTTGGCAGAAAAGGCCAACAATGGGGAAGATATAGGGAGAAGATTCATTAGGGAGTGATCATTCTTTCTGGTGCAACCTTCTGAATATGATCAGAGTTGTGTGGCTTTTTCTAACCCAAATAGAACAGCTTATAGATGACAATTTATTCACCTGAGCAGGGAGAATATCTTTGGTCAGGAAGACCATCCCTGCACTCCCCCGTGGAAGGTGATGATGGTATTGATATGGCCCTGTGCAGGTGAAGTGATTGGCCATCTGCTTTCCCTGGACCATCCTTTCTGCTCTTTTCAAGAGAAACTGGGGGTAGATTCTGCAAGCTGACAACAAGCTTCATGGTAAAAGCAGAAGAAAAATCAGGGTGAGTGAATTTGCCAGTGACTGCACTGGTTTATGCCCTGTAGCTATGCAGTGTTACCTGGCTCCACCCACTCTGCAGTGCTAACAAGAAGTCAGAGGAAAGGATGCAGGAGGTACCATGAGGAATGTCATTGATCATTGAGAATAACCAGTGGAGAGCCCCTTGTTCTGAGAAAGTTTGACATGTTAAAGCTTGTGATTGGCAAGATCTTCACAGAAAGTTAAAAGCGAAGTGTTGCAGTCAAAAGCCAAAGGTTCTGGTCTTGATATTAGCTTTACCATCTGTACATGGTCCAATTTTCTGCTGACACGTTTCTTTTCCTCAGTAATGTTTTCACCAGAAGTTTCTTTAGGCAGCTTACTTGAAGGGGCTGTGCTTTGACTTGTATTCAAGACATGTAGTGAAAAATGCTTATTTGTAAATTCTCTATTAAACAGTGTGCCCAGTTCAGCCCATTTGTTGATGAGCTCACGGACTACACTACAAAAAACATCCTTGCGACACCCATCTTGAATGGTAAAGATTTGGTTGCTGTCATTGTGGCTATAAATAAGCTGAATGGCCCACACTTCACCAGCTCTGATGAAACAGTAAGTGGTCAGTAGCTGAATTCCTATCGAAGAGCTGTTATTTTTGTCATATAACAGAGATCCTTCTACACTGGTAATGCCTGCTTTAGTGAAGCTCCGTTGGTGTGAATTTCCCTGAAGAGCACTCACATTCTCATAGAAGAGGCTTATAACGGGGATGCTTATCTCAGATCTTTCAGGGAAGGTACGGTGGGATAAGCCTCATGTCATGGCAGTGCAAAGCAAAGTATTTATCCTGGGAAATTACCTTGATGCTTCTCAAGCAGTGTTATGAACTACAGCACACGTTAAATTGCTACTGCATTCAATTGAATCTCACAATTTGCCTTTTCAGCTTTTTCTGAAGTATCTGAATTTTGCATCCTTGAACTTGAAAATTTATCACTTGAGTTATCTTCATAACTGTGAGACTCGAAGAGGCCAGGTAAGAGTCAAAATGCAGATTGGCTATCTCAAAATGAAATTCATACATTCTTCTGATTTAAAGGGTGAATCTGATCTTCTTCAGAGCTTTGCTCCTGAAGAGCAGAAAGAAAGAGATGTCCTTAACTTCTTTCAGATACTGCTTCTTTCCCAGAGTCTCTTTACTCTCTCTTTCTTCTGCTATTGGCAAAACTGCAGGACCTGCCACCTGCAATGGCACCGGTTTCAACAGGACTGACCTCTAGATGTTTGTTGCCTTGAGGCTGTGAAGCACTCTTGGGTCATTTCATCAGCATTTCAGACAGCAGAACCAAGAGATTTTCTGAAACACTTAAGATTGTGGTATTTTTGCCCTACCTGCTCATTAAAAAGTGCTATTGAATTTCCTCTTAGAGCCAGTGAAATTGTTGTCACATGCATGTTGTGTTGGCCTCCATCACCAGAAAGGAACATATATTAGGGGTTTAGGATGTTCTGGACTGAAATTCAGACACCATTCTTTTCCATTAGTTGGGTTACAGTAGGACTCTCAGATTTTTGGGATGTCAATCCTTGCAATCACTTTGTGCGGCAGGAAATAGTTGTCACTCAAGAGGACAGGGAATTCCATCTGTGGTTCATGGCAGCCACGCTTTATTCTCCAATGAGATTGCCATGGGGAATAAATGCTTATCTTAATGAAACAGATGCAGAATGAATGTTTATTTTGAAGCCTTGGGACAGCACTTATACTTTTTAATTAATTTATTATGCTTTGCCTAATTTTTTCATTTATCAAAAACATGAATGGTGGTCCAGTGATACAGACACCAACAATGATGAACAGTTAACTAAAGCAGCAAAGGTTTATTCCTGTTGAGAGCTTAGCAGCAGGACTAGTCAGGGTAAGAAAGGGGCTAGAAGACAAAGTGGAGACCCATAAGATGGAAGGCCTAATGCTTCTGGTCTGGGAGTGAACCCAGGAGCCCTGTGTTCATATATTTCTGCTGTCTGAGCAGGTCCCACACAAAGGGAGGAAAGCAAGAACAAGATGCAGGACACACTGCTCTGGTTCTGCCAACACCTCAGTTGTCAAACCTCTGACTAATTTAGGTCTTAAGGGCTGTGTGAAAATTACTATAGTCCATTGTGTTAGAATTTAAAGTCCTGAAGTACAGACTGAGCAAATGACACTCTCCAAAGTGGTCTAGGATTTTGATATTGCAAATCCCAACAGCAAAGACTGAGTGATACTGTGGGTAAATTGGCTTGTGCAGAGACAGGGCAGGCTGCTTGTGCTCAGATATTTTGCAACAGTCTTATCAGGAGACCATATAATATATTTTTACCAACTTTACATCATTCCTTGACTTAGACATTTTTTAGTTATTTCTCTCAGTTCTTCTCACCAGGCTTGTGGCTTTCAGTACTTATTGCATGCTGTGAAGTGCCAAAAAGCTAAACTGCTGCTCATTGTCATCTAATGGTTGGTATGACAACACCGCTACCCTATTTGAGAGATGCTGACACTGAACGACTCAGACTTCATACAGGTGGCAGAGTTGTCCCAGTTTATGGATTAGAAACAGAGACCAGTGCAGTTCAGAATTGCTCAAAAACATCAAAGCAGTGCCCAGTGAAGAGGTGAGACACATTTTTTCTGGTTGTTGCCATGACACAGTATTTCTTGTTCAAAGCAGAGGTCCAGTCTGCTTCAGGTTGCAGCTCTCAGTGCGTCAGAAGCACGGCTCCTCGTATCTCCCGGGCTCAGAAAGCCAGACACACACCCTGGATACAGGCACACATGCATTAACTAAGCTAAGCAAGAGTGTAGATGACTTCCTTACCATTTCAGAGCAGTGTTTGTGTAACCTCTGCTTTTACAAATGAAAGAGCCGAATAATGACAGCTTTCCTAAAGGTACATCTGAAGAGGATTATAGGCTGATGCACACACAAAACAGCTGCTCGAACACTTTGAGGAAAATTTCAAACACGGCCTCTGGAATTTGCAATGCTTTTGGTGTTAACTGCTTTTGGATGCAATGTTTTACTAATGGGTATAAAATTTAAGTGGGAACGGCCCTTTGCCTGACACGACAACTTCTTTTTGTGCTGTATTGGTAACACTTGACTCCTACAAAACACTATGATGACCTGACTCTTTCTCCCTAGTAATTCCCAGTGTGAACAAGCAGTGTAGGTCTCCTGCACTTTTCAGGAGCTGTAACCTAACACTTGGGAAGCCCAAATCTCTCCGAGAAAGGCTGTGCTTATCCTGACTTTATCCTGCAGGTGCTGCTGTGGTCCGCCAACAAGGTTTTCGAGGAACTGACGGACATTGAGAGGCAGTTTCACAAGGCTTTTTATACGGTGAGGGCATACCTGAACTGCGACCGGTACTCGGTCGGTCTCCTGGACATGACAAAGCAGAAGGTGAGTGTTCACATGCGTGCTGTGCGTCTTTTGGATCGCCGTTATCCGCTGAGGGCCGATGCATGCCGATAAGATTTACTGAGGGAGTAAAAGTGTGAGCTAATGTTGAGACACTATCCCTACTTTGGCTGGCATTTTTTTACCGTGCAAAGATTAAGATAATGGCTTGACGAAATCAGAGGAAAGGGGAAGAGCTTATCACTGGAATGGGACTGTCAGAGGCTGGGAAGACAGAGGAGGGGAAGATAAGTCTGACTTTGGCAATCCTGGTCAAAGTCTGCAGCACAAACAAAATCTCACAAGGTCTGTGGGTATCCGAAGTATAGTGAAACACCTGTGGAACCATCAGCAAACCAGCCACTTTCTTCAAGGACTCATTCATGCTCATGATATCCAGGTCTTTAGGTGAAATTTGGCTTCATGGAAACAAGCTGTCAGAATTGAAGTTACCTCTGATTTGGTCTGATGGTTTGCACCTTTGGCAAGCTTTATGTGGGGGTTACACAGAGTCCTTGCCAGTGGAGCCCCCTCTGTCCCATGGTTAGGCTGACTGCCTTGTTGACAGAGCTCTTGTAGTGTATTGTGAAGCATAGTCTTGTGAAGACGTGTATTAAAAGATCATTAGTGTAAGGTAAAGACACCTTGATCAACATTACAATGTAGCATAAGAAAAGAAGGCAAAAGAAGTATTTTGCTTCTTCAGTCTGGCAAGTAGTCACACTTTGGAAATGAAGAACACAAAAGCATTGTCATAGCTGTTTGCTCTGAGTACAGGCAGTGCTCGCTGTTCACTGTGAAGGAATCAGCACTCCGCGTATAGGCAGGATATGGTAATATGCAGCCATATAAATGCACCTGACACTTACAGATTTGGGTATTTGTGTGTCATTCTGCTGCCTAGTATTGAATTATTTTATTATTTCATGCCTTGTTTACACAACACCAAAACAAACATGGTATAGCAATGGTGACTTTGAGGCTTGAGACAGAACAGTTACTTTGAGGCTTTTCTACTCTAAACATGCTTCTTTAATTTTAAAACCAGGAATTTTTTGACCTGTGGCCAGTCCTGTTGGGAGAAGTACCTCCCTACTCAGGACCTCGAACCCCAGATGGCAGGGTACGTGACAACAAGATTTCTTTAACCCTCTCCTCTCCGGACGGATTGCCTCGCCACTCATTTTAACAACATTTCTTTTCTACTTGTAGGAAATAGTCTTTTACAAGGTCATTGATTACATATTACATGGAAAAGAAGACATCAAAGTCATCCCGTAAGTGCCCGGTCCCTGAATGCTAGGTACTGACACAGGGTGTAGCTAAAAACAAGGTTCCCCACGTTTTAAAGACATCCATGTGGAGAAATATAAAGGACTGATAGAGGATCGAGAGTCAGAATGTAAGTTGGTGCTCCAACTCACATTTCTGCGGGATAAGGATTTCCTCAAGGACATTGTGATCCTGACTTGGATGTCAGGCTCCAAAATTCACTGCAACTTGTGATTCTTTTTAGATGCAGAAGTGAGTTACCTTGATTGCCTGTAGTTTTCCGCTCTCCTTGCCAGACAGAGGCATCACTCTCCTCCATGCCTTCCCTGTGTCTGTGACTGAGACTCATCCAGGATGTCTTTGTGCTGAGGTTTCCTTGCTTCTCTCCTTCTACCACTTAAGACCCCATCTTAAGGCTCCCTCTGGCCTGTTCTCCTGTCCTGACACATTGGGACTCCCTCTTTCTCAGAACTCCTCTCTTCTTGCCACTGAATTTTTCCGAGGAGCCTTGGGCAGAGAGGTTTAGAGAGGTTTCCCCCAGTCTTGTCACACTGCTTTACATTAGTGTATGGGCTGCAAAAAAAGCCCCCATTCCTTGGGTACATCAGTGTTCAAAGTTCAGGCTAGCAGACATCCTTAGCTAGGAATCTCCTTTTATCTTTCTCTGTGTTGAAGGCCTGAAACATGGCCTTCACTCCCAGGAATGACGTTTTATAAAGTCTCTGCAAACTGATATTTTCTCACTTATTTTGTTTTGAACCCTTGAAGGGAAAGTACTTACTTAGGTGGAAAATTTTTGCTTGTGCTCATGGATCCTTTGAGAGAACAGGATCATTTATGGACTGGGGATTCCAAGTCTAAGCCTGGATTATACTGTCAGCTGAATACACTTCAGCTCCATGATCTTTTTTCAGTAAACATATACCTTTAATTACCCTTATACATTTTTCTTTCATTAGAAATCCTACCCCGGATCACTGGGCACTAGTTACGGGACTGCCAGCCTATGTGGCTGAAAGTGGATTTGTAAGTACTTAACGTAGGATTCCTCAAGTCTTTCTGAGATGAATAATACTCGTGCTGCTTTCTCAGAAATTCAGACCTTTGTTTTGGCAGTTAAACTTCTCATTGCCCATATTGTAATACTTTTTCTTCTGTGTGATGCCCTAGATTTGCAACATTATGAATGCTGCTGCGGATGAGATGTTTAACTTTCAGGTATCGTGAAAACTTCCAATTCTATCAAAGATTCAACTTTTTTTTTTTTTTTTTTGCAGAAGTGTAACATAGAGTCAATACTGGGCATATAAATATGCCTAGTATTGACTCTACATTATTTTGCCTGTAGTCTGAATGTAAAACTGGAGTGCTCATGTATTTAGAAAACATATCAAGTACATGATGTCTTTCTGCTTGCTGTTGCTTCAAGGAAGGTCCTCTAGACGAATCAGGATGGACTATCAAAAACGTTCTCTCCATGCCAATAGTGAATAAAAGGGAAGAAATTGTTGGTGTTGTCACATTTTATAACAGAAAAGATGGGAAACCATTTGATGAACAGGATGAAACCCTCATGGAGGTATAGTTTCTTGCTGGAAGAAATTCATATAGTTGAAGTGGTCACTATTGTTCCATGTACACCTGCAAAGCATCCCGAGTATTTTGCAGCTAAGTGGGTATCTTTATTGCTTAGAGAGGTGTTATATATCAGCTTGAAAGTTTTGAAAGCAACTGTTTGAAATATTGGGGGAGTTTGGTATGGGAAACCCAGCTATGTTCTTGTGATTTTTTTTTCAACATTCTTGGATTGTACACCTAGCCATGAGCAGCTACTGTGTTCCAAAACAACCATTCTGACCTGTGTTCACATACCTGACAGCTGGCTCTCACTTGCTGTGCAAGTCCCTCAAAAAATTACACAGAAATTGTCTATGTAGCTAGGATAAAAAGGGACGCCAGCTATTAAATCTACCAACAGTGGCTGTGATTAAAGACCTTGCTCCTTAGAAATGTTCTTATGCTAGTGCCAATGAAATATGAGTATTTAGCTCTTGGCACCTCTTATCAATCAGGACATTTCCTGAAACAGATGTTTCTTATCAAAGAAAAAGACCATGGGAAAAAAAAGTCTGTTTGAATTGGCCACTGGACAGTAAACAAGTTGAAAGCAAACACAGGATATGAGTAAACACATATGAAAGGTGATGAGACTTTCTTGCTCTCCTTTGATTAGAGAGCTCCTGACCTGCTGTCACCATTGTGACAGAAACCTCTCCACAGGTGTGGAGACACCTGCAACAACACAGAAATAGTTTTCTTTACCCTGAACTTGACAGAGGGTCCTTCAACCTCCACAGCATGGATGCTCTCAAGGCCTGGGCAGATTCAACAGCAGGGAAGCTGCTTTGCTGAGGAGCAAGTCAGCTGGCAGCAAAGATGTGGTTGCTCATTGCTAGAATTTTGGCCAAAGCTGAGCTTGTGTTTCTTTAAAACTGTATCATACAGTGCCATATTTCTGTGTCTTTGAGGACCATATGTTATGGCTATTTCACTGTTTCCTTCTCTTCCCCTTACCAAGTCCTTGACACAGTTCCTGGGTTGGTCTGTACTCAACACAGACACATATGATAAGATGAACAAGTTGGAGAACCGTAAGGACATTGCTCAGGACATGGTGCTCTACCACGTGAAATGTGACAAGGATGAAATCCAGGAAATTCTGGTAATGCCTGGCAACGTGAAGCTCACACCCAAGTGTACTGGCCTGGCCCATGACTCATAGTACAGACACAGGTCTCCACAGAGATGCTTCCAGCCACCATGACGTGGCTGCAGCACCTGGACCCCAGTAATTGCACAGGGGCAGAACGAGTCTTTCTTTCGGTTCTGTGGTCTGCCCTCCACCTGGGCACACTGCGCCACTATATTCTTTCTAAATTCCTCAGCAAAGCCAGCCTTGGAGGTGCTACTCAGGGCAGGGCTGCAGGAGTGGAACAGAAACTGATTTATTCCTCAAAACCTCCTTAGTGCTGAGGATGAGTGAAGTTAGAGGACCCAGCAGCAACATTGGCTCTAGGGGGACATTTGCAAGTGAGGGAAACACAAAACAAAATCAAGGAGAGGGAGAACACTACCAGGAAAAAATGTGTTGAAAGACAAGAAATTGAAGTAAGGTCCAGGAAAGAAGCACAATTTGCATATGAGAGCTGCCCTAGATTGCCCCACTGCAGCCCGGTGCAAAGTCCCGTTGGGGTTCAGTTGTCACCTTAACACACCCATGCTTTTTGCAGCCAACACGAGAAAAGCTGGGGAAGGAGCCAAGTGAGTGTGACGAAGAGGAGCTGGCAAGCATTCTGGTAAGAGCAATGCACTGCTGGAAGGAACAGCCCTGGCAAGCAAATATTGCCTGCACAGATGTAGGGAAGAGTTCCCAGTGTTGGCATGCTGTTACCTGGTGAAGGGTGAAGGCAAAGCATACCCTGCCCTCCTTTGCTGCCCTCCTTTGAGATTATCATTAGTATGTGTCAGCAAGTGCCTTCCGCAGCTCCTGGGGAGTCCCTGCTCTCTGCCTCTTTATCTCAAGGGGTTCAAAGTCCATCTGGAAACACATCAGCCACCTTGGCTTGTCATACATTTTGTTTTTTAGAGTAATTAAGGAGGGCTGTAAAAATTCCCCCATTTTGAATCTTCAAACTGTATTAAATCAAATGCTTAACAGGAAACAAATAATATTTCCTGCACAAAACTGCCCTCCCTCTTCCTCCACTAATGGGGTTATCATAAAAACCTTCATTTCAATCTATTTATGTGTTACATTCTAAAAGAAAAGCAGCATCAAACTGATACATTTTTGTCCAGTAAAGCTTAGGAATGACATAAGCAGCACAGCAATAAACCAGCCCACCTCTCTTACAGAAAGAAGAACTCCCGGGACCCACTAAGTTCGAAATCTATGAGTTCAGGTTCTCTGATTTTGACTGCACTGAGCTGGAGCTGGTGAAGTGTGGCATTCAGATGTACTACGAGCTTGGCGTGGTGAAAAAGTTCCAGATCCCACAGGAGGTATGAGCTGGCAAAAGCTAGGATCTCCTGTCTTGGATGTACAGGAGACTCATCCATGCTGCCACTGGCACTGAGGTCCCCGTGCGTGCCCAGCACAGCTCACAGCACAGCCACAGGACTGGGTTCACGGGGGCCTGCAGGGAGGGCGTCGTGTGTCCTGAGCCCCTGAGCCCTGCTGGGGGCAGGGAACAGTCTCTCGTGGGATTGGAGCACGAAGTTGGCCTCTTCTGCTCTCTTCTGCTCCTCTCTGCCTGCCACAGGTGTGGGTCAGC
Source organism: Nicator chloris (assembly GCA_013400495.1). NCBI lineage: Eukaryota > Metazoa > Chordata > Aves > Passeriformes > Pycnonotidae > Nicator > Nicator chloris. The sequence goes on from WAAE01012954.1 coordinate 41,236, forward strand.
TATGAGGTCCTTATGGGTGAGTGGTGGACTCTGCAAAACGTTGCTTGCACGTTCTGTATCCAATGCCACTCACAGCCGCAGTGTAAAAACACAATTCCCACGAGCAGTATTGGGAATCCCTACCTGTGTGCCCGTTTGCCGGAGTACGTACCCTGCAGCTTTCAGCCAAGATATGCTGAAACCCACTCTGGCAACCCCTTTATTTTCATCCCCATGCAAACGTGGATGTGCCTTCATTTGGCACAGTTGGCACCGACCTGTCGACAGGAATGGTGTGACCCTGTGAGAATAAGGACTCCATAAGCCCTGACTTGCGAACTCAAGACTTTCGCAACTCAAAACCCTATAGGAATTGTGAAACTGGCATTTCAGCAGCTCTGCTGCTCCCGAAGGGATTTCTCTGCACATCATGTGAAGTCGCTTTCCATCTAGTGGGACCTGGGGGTAACTGCAGGAAGAGTTTTCACCCTGAAAAGGCAGGATGGCAACCGGGAGGGAAGGGGAATTACCTCTATGCTTCTTACACGCAGAATGTCAGTGTCAAAAATATTCAAAATATCTACTCCGGAACAACTAACCCCTGGAAGAGGTGTGAAAAGCAATGATTCTTAATAGTTGAGGTTTTAAGAAATGAATACTCATTCCTAAATAATTTGCTTTTTAATGAGAAAACCTGCATAGCTACAAGAGGGAGTATACATGGAGAAGTAGACTGCAGAGGGAAAAAACCCAGTTTTCTATTTAATGCCCTATATTGTAATTCTTTAGGTGTTATAAATATCATTCATCTCTACATCTATGGATCCATATCTCTTGAAGAGAGATCAGTATTAATAAATCACGAGACAAAGGGACAAATCTTATAAATTAAAACCTAGAGAAATGCAAAAATTCAATAAATTCAAAAACAGTAAGATGAAATAGCTTTTCCTCTAGGCAGTGCTGATTCTTGTTTATCCCAGAAGCATCTCTGTGATTTTGTTTTTCTTACAAAGAGAAATTTTAAAAGAGAGAGAGAGATATTAGAAAACAGATATATTTTAGTGGCCACTTTTGCTCTCTGCTAGGCTTTACTCTATCAGCACTGTCAGCATAGCCTGATGATACTACAGCTTCTGATCCCTTTCTGGGCCCACCTCAGTAGAGCTGGTTGGAACCTCCCCCATGATTTCTGTACATGACCCTTATTGCAAGATGAACAGGCAGCAGCTTCATCACCCACACTAACATCCTCTCCCCCACTGGCAGGTTCTGGTAAGGTTTGTGTACTCTGTCAGCAAAGGCTACCGGAAGATAACTTACCACAACTGGCGTCACGGCTTCAATGTTGCACAGACCATGTTCACGCTCCTGATGGTAAGGTAACACCACCCCGGTTAACTCTGTGGCACAGCTTTTGTTACAGCAGGTCTTCTGTCACACCTGAGAAATACGCAGGGCTCCCTTCGAACCCTAGTGTAGGAAAAAGGTTTGTCACTTCTAGCACAGGTCCTGCTAAACGAGCCCTCCATTTGCCTGAAGTGACAGTCACTGCATTACACGTGAAGAAAGCTTTGGTCAATATTGGCCAATGAATGGAGAGCTTTAGTTCACATAGATACAGATGTGTATGGTGTGGAATAGATTCCAGATTAAATCCTTCTGCAGAGTAGAGGGGAGAGACTACAGGACTTCCACTCTTCCTGTAGATTCTGACAGTAAGAACCAGACTGAAGTCAGCTGGCTGGGATGGACACAAACTCATGCTTTCCATTTCCATTTCCACAGGTGTAAGTCTGTTGCTAGGGTGAACATGGCATGTGTAATTTCTCACAGGTCCTCAGGGCAACAGGCACCTCAACAAGAAAACACCTCAACAGGTGTCAGACTGCTGCTCCACACCAGGGATTGACCAGACAGGAACCGATAAAGATGGTTCCACACATCTGTCACACATCTGCCCACACACCTGGCAGCAGACTTATGCCTACCACCCTTGGACAATCCTTCGGGTGATTCAGCGTGACAACCACACTGCCCAGAAAGATGCAGAGCCTTTTCACTGAGTACTTTGTGTCCAGTGACTGGAAGGGTTGCTTTTGACAGCCTGGGTTAATCCTAGGGCCAAGGCTTCTCTAGCAGTGGGTAGCCAACCCTGCATGTGTGCACCAAACACATAAACACCACAGATGCGCCTGCCTGGGTCTGAAATATTTTGTTTCCAGCTGATTCCCTGTTTTAACCTAAGTCAACCAGGTACTGCGTTTCCGTTCGCAAATACTTTCAGTTCTCCCGGACTGCCCCAGGACATCGCCAGCACAGAGCAGTCACCGCTCAGTACCTTTTCCTGTCAGAGAAGTTAACATATGGCATGCAAATTCTCTTCCCCCCAGACTGGCAAACTGAAGCGTTACTACACCGACCTCGAAGCCCTTGCAATGGTAACTGCTGCTCTGTGCCATGATATTGACCACAGGGGAACCAACAACCTCTACCAAATGAAGTAAGCATTTTCTTACCACTTCAAACCATTTTCTGTTGCTCCTGCTTGGAGCGCAATCAGGCTGTGATCACACCAAACTCCAGTACAGCTCTGCTTAATGCACAAGCGTGACAACCTTCTTTTACAAGTTACCTTGCTTTTCAGCTTGCGGCAGTGTTTGGGCTTATGCTTTGGCCAGTGGGAAAGATTTGCGGTGCTCTCTGGGGCTTTCTTTACCTCTTAGCAAAGCTCCCTTGGTAAAAGCGGAACTCTACATTACTATTACAGTGTGGAACAGATGCAGAGCAGGAACTTGGTATCCTGAGCATTACAGGAGACTTAGGATGCCAACAGAAGCACACTGGACATAAGATGACCAATTTTTGCTGTATCTATGGAGAAAGTACCATGCTTGGCATTGCCCTCACTACCAACAGAAACAAAGCTCCTATGAGAATGTTGCTCTCAGTATGTAGCCATTAGCTACAGACAACTGCATAATTTCATTACCTAGTCAAGGCTCTGTTGCTCACTTAAAGTAGTCAGATCACAGCTCTTCTGCAATGCTTGCTGGCTGTATTGTCTTATATTTCCTGGAGCTTTGGAAAAATATTAAGTGAAGTTGGTTTGTGTTTTTGATACAAGAGGGCCTTGCTTTTCAGCAAGGTGTCCAAGGATTGCAGATGTCCTCGCTTTTCAGAAGGTGTTCAAGAATTGCAGGTTTTTCTGTTCCAATTACCAGATAGCAACATGTAGTTAGGAATTAAACACACTTACTAAGCTGAGTAATTACACTGCAGTAATAAACAATATTTGGAGTGAAATTGTAGTTGAAGGACTGTTTTACATAGTGCCCAAAGAGTTATAAGCAATGTCACAAGAGTCTCTTATCAGACTGAAGTCATTACCTATTAAAAAGTTCTACTCATAAGCCTTTTAGAAAGAATTGAACTCGTGTGTGTGACAGAAATGAAATACAAAATTAGACACTTATTTTTATTTTTAAGTGCTGTACTAATGTCTTCAATTTTTCCTTTATACAAACAGATCTCAAAATCCTTTAGCTAAACTTCATGGATCCTCTATTTTAGAGAGACATCACTTGGAATTTGGAAAATTCTTGCTCTCTGAGGAGGTTGGTAATGATCTATAGTATAAGGGCATGAATAATTTCCGTTTAGGGAAGTTTTTCATTAACAACAGAGTTGTCAGCACAAGACCTTTCTCTGGCCTGGATGCCAAGAAACTGCAGCTGCCTCATTTCCAAAGGACTCTATGCTCACCCAGGACCAAGGCACGTAGGCTGCCTAAATGCGTGTCTTGGTTTCTTCAGAAGCCACATTATTATCCCCACAGGTACATGTTAAATACAGGGTTGTTCTCCTGTAGCCCCTCTGACAGGGCCAAGGCTGACACATTCCCACAACTAACTTTTAATTTCAGGCAAATTTGCACTGGAGTCAGGTGATGGAGTTTGTATAGACACTGTGTAACAACCTTCCCCTGCTCAGTGAATTAAAGAGGAAATGGCACTACATGCAGTGAACGGGCTCCCACCCCTTGCACCTGAGAGGAGCAAGCTGGAGTATTGAAAGAAAAAGAATCAAACATATTTGGGAAAGGGAGGTCACCAGGAACTCATAACAACACAGAGCTTGGATTTTTCAATGCCCTTTCCTTTGCTTTTCAGTCACTGAATATATGTCAGAACCTCAACCGCAGACAGCATGAGCATGTAATTCACCTGATGGAAATTGCCATTATAGCAACAGACCTGGCACTCTACTTCAAGTAAGTCGGTCATGCACACAGTGCGTGAAAGGCAGAAAGCAGCTAGCACTTTACCAAGGCCAAATGTGATGCTTTGCTCTGAAAGCCCCCCACCCATGCAGCAGTTCTCTTCACAGATGCTGGCTCTGGGAGGCTGCCTTTAATACTGACCCCAGACCTGGTGGGAGAACTCAGATCATTCAAAAGAATTCTGAACTTCTACCCAATTAAATCATATACATGACTTTTTAACCCTCTGTTGCCAACAAGGCAGGGCTATGTCCTCCCCTGTGGGAAGAAATGTCAGGATTTGGTTTGGGGTTTTTGTTTGTTTGTTTGTTTGTTTACCTAGCATTACAGCTCTGAAAATACTCATAAATGGCAAATGGACTGGCCAGGACTATACTAACTTCTCTGTGAGAGCGGCCTGACACAAGTAACCAGTAGTTCATCGTAGATGAATGTCCAGCTCATAGTCTGTTTCACACCCAAGGGCCAAAGAAGCCAAAATCTTCAAGCAGTGCCTGCTAGCTTTCTGGGACATGAGGCTGAAGCTCAGTGACATATAACTTCCTAATTAGCAAGGAGCTTTCAAAGTATTTCAAAATACTGTGTCAAGACCAGAGGCTGCTTCTGTGTTTTGCACTGTAGTACAAATACACAAAATTGAAAGAGTCCAAAAAAGAGGAATTTGAGGGAAGTTGGAATACCCAAAACACTTACTCTGGAGAAACAATGTCTATATGGCACAAACTATCTATATACCACCACTTCCTCACCAGTTAGGAGCAAACTGGTCCTTTCCCTCCTTGGTCCATGAACTCCAAGCAAAGGCTTGGCTGAGCTAAGACACAGGATTATTGATGATAGAACACATAGGCAAGTCACTTTGTGATATGGCCTAACTCTTTTCTCTGATGATATTGAAACCTCAGATTTCTCCAGATCTCATGCCACTCCAGACAAGGGTGTATTATGTATAAACCATTCATCCGAATTCCCTATATATATTTAGATTATATAAGCAAGGTTAACAATGCCTGACTAAGTATATAAAGCCAGGTAGCTTTAAAAATACTCCAACTAGCTCTAGGTTTCTGCAAGTTGCTTAACATTAAGCAACTTAAGACCTCTTGTACTGCCAGCAAAAGTGGAAATATTTCCCAGCTGACATAACCTGCAGTAGCTCGTACTGTCAAGGACCTGCTCATATCTCACCACTGTACCTATTTTTGTGGCATTTACAATAGGTAAGGGAGCAGATGATGGTGCTTGGTTTTGTTGGGACATAAGTGTCAGGACAGCAACTACTGGAAATCCTTCTGGCAGAGTTACCAATACCAGGATCAGCCACTTGTTTTTGGCATATTTGTTTCCTTATTTCACAGATTTTTCTTTTTTTCACTTTTTTTTTTTTTTAAAAAAAACAAACAAACAACTTCTTGCCCACCGCCCCAAAGAAAGAGAACAATGTTTCAAAAGATCGTTGATGAGTCTAAGACATACGACAGTGTGACTGCCTGGACTGAGTATCTGTCTCTGGAAACAACAAAGAAAGAGGTCATCATGTGAGTACTTGGCTCTGGGGAAAGGTTAGTGATGTGGATACCTGGTGAGAGCTTCAGGATATGTTTTGTGCTGCACTTGGTGCAAAGTCAGCAAGTGATACATTACTGGCCACTTAGATTGCATCTTCTGGAGAAGCAGGGGAAAAAAGCCCAGGGGAAAAAAGCTTAGAGTGGTTCTTCATCCAAGTAAGTGTATCCTGTTGCTCATATATTCCTAAGGAGATGCAGGATCCCTTCTGGTTATATACTCCTATCAGATCACCCTGTAGGCCACAAACAGGGACACCCAGGCCATTAGCTGTTCTTCCCAGTGGCAACTAATCTGAGTTGCACAATGCTGCTGTTGTGACAAAAGATACTTTGCAGGATGTCCTACCCTGGAGATGAAGTGCTCTCACCCCCTCACTGCAGACTGCCCTGCTACACACCCATGGGGGAGCCAAAGGTGTTGGTCCAAAGTCAAGGAGTTCAGCCCAGCAATGACTGAAGCAGCAAATATCTTAGTACCAGAAGCAAGTAGTCCCCCATCATAATTCCATTTTAATCAAGAGAGCAGCCTTTGATGAGTGTCCCAGTCAGAAACAAGGCTGTTACAGCAACACATCTATCAATTCAGAAGAGGCCAGGGGATACCTGATACAGTACTGGGGTATGAGGGTCCTGAGCCTGAAAAAATAGGGAATAAATTAATTTCTTTCCTGTTTTTAGGGCCATGATGATGACTGCGTGTGACTTGTCAGCTATCACAAAGCCTTGGGAAGTCCAGAGTAAGGTCAGGTGCTTGATATCCTGATGGATTTCTGTAGCTTATACTTCAAAGTAATACAATTTCTAAGCTGTCTAGAAGCTAAATCAAAGTCTCCTACCAAAATTACCAAAAGGAATAGCTGTGGTTTTGATGTATTAACCAGTCTTTCAGACTATAGGTGTGAGTTCTATACAAAATTCATGTTTACAAAAACCACAAACAACAAAAACCCAACAAAATAAAAACCAAAACTAACCTCCCAGTTACATAGATTTTGGGTCACAGTGAGATTTTTCACATGTACCATATGCATTGGCTTTATTACAGCAATACCTACCTGCAGTTTGCTCAGTTGTTTGATTTCCATTAGGAGTTCTTTCCTGAACAGTCCTTGAGCAATTGCTAAATCATTAACACTAAAATTTAAAGGAGGGTAAAAGAAATAAAACCTACCTTCCTGTTCAGCATGAAGAAGTGACAACAGAAAAAAAAACAGACACTGACAAGGTGACCAGTAGGCAAATCCTCAAGGAGAATACACTGGAAATGTTTCTCAATAAATGAGCAGTGGCCTAATGAGATCCAGTGCAGTACGACTGTTGAGCTCTCACTAGACAGGTGCAATCCTATTGCCACAGCTGCCCTTCCCCAGAGAAAGAGTAAGGCTATGGCAGGCCAAGAAGAAACAGAAGGATAAGTGAGATTTGCTTCAGAATGGAGACATGAAGCACATCAGGTTATGGGGCTGAAATTGGTGGTAACTTTTTCCCTCCGTGTCAATGTAGGTAGCTCTACTGGTAGCTGCTGAGTTCTGGGAGCAAGGAGATTTGGAAATAAGCGTCCTTCAGCAACAGCCCATTGTAAGTACCATGCAAGAACCAATCAGTTCACTTCAGACAGCAAGTCTTAGCAGAGATTTACTACAAGCAGCGCTGCTCTGAGTGCTCTGTGTGTGCCTGAAATCACAGTGCTTGCCAAAACCCTTTAGAAAAGTATGTTCTGAGATAGTGAAGAGCATCCCTGGCAGTGATCAGTGCCTCTTGTCCAGCTGTCCATATAGTTAGATGGGTTCAGTGGCTGTGAACCATCGAGGGGTGATTCATTCCCCCTGGAGATTTTGTGCAGGTCCCTTACAGAAAAAATGAAACACTACATAGATAAGTCACAGAAGAAAGAAGAATTTCTAATAAAGGGAAAAACTGCAAACACAGACTTCACAGAGTCAAGGAATTATTGGTAAATTGAAGGGCATTTCTACCTTTTTTTCTTTCAATAGATAAATTTGACATTGAAAGAGCCATGAGTCATTCCTTAAAGTGGCCTCCACCTGTGTGGTTTGGGGATTTTTAAAGTAGACTTTCATGCACCCCCCTCTACCCACAGTGGTATCACAAATTATATAGTAATCAATAAGATCTTGTAAGAATATAATTTCTTGTTCAGTCATGTTTTAGACAATTTAAAACCTCTTCGACACTTAACAACACAAACTTTTTCTGGTATCTGTTTGAGAGGCAAAACTTGTTCTCCTCCCCACCCACAGACACTTGAAATACTATCTAAGATTTCTGCTAAAATGGCAATGGAAGTGAGCCCACTTCACTTGTCTGGAGCTGAGGAAGAGAGCTGTGATGGACAGTCTTTAGGACAGCATGACAGAACTGCCAAGCTGACACAACAAGGCAGTTTTGGGGAGAAAATAGAGGCATGTTTTTCAATTAAGCATTCTCATAAATCATGGTGAATTTGTGTCCTCCCACAGCCCATGATGGACCGGAGGAAAGCTGCTGAGCTTCCAAAGCTTCAAGTGGGTTTCATTGACTTTGTGTGCACATTTGTCTATAAGGTAAGCAAAGTGCATCCCCACACACCTCACCCTTATCAACAGCAGTTTAAATCCCAGCTGGCTGAGTGCCAGTGCAGCAGCGTCACTCCTGGGGAGACAGACAGGTAGAGAAGTGAAAATCTGCCCTTTTCTGGGGCACTGCAGCCTGGGGCTTCTTTCTGCCATTGATGCTTCCTGCAAAGCATCAGCTTTGGATGTGAGGTGTCAGGGTCTATCCTGGGGTATGATGGACAAGCATTCCCTCTGCACTGGATTGTACTGAGAAGTGTGTTTTGATTAGGAGTTTTCCCGTTTCCATGAGGAAATTCAGCCTATGCTTGATGGGCTGCTGAACAACAGAAATGAGTGGAAGACCCGTGCTGATGAGTATGATGCAAAAATTAAAGCTCTGGAGGAAGAGAAAAAAAAAGAGGAAGAGAGAATGGCTGCAAAGAGAGGTCAGAAAAAGTAATTAGCTTTTCATTCCTAACTCAAAAACATGCTTATGAATACTCTCACAGATTACAGCAAGCTTTGCTGACACAGCAGAGTAAGATGTCCAGAAAAATTCCCCAAATTTGGCTCCACTGGCAAGGCTGAAGACACCTTGCCTTCAAACCTGATGCCACGACAGGCTGTCAAAAAGGCCACCAGCTTAAAATCCCAAACACTGTTATCTGAGAAACTAGTGAGAATACATTCAGCATGAATTCCCATGCAGCTGGAGACAGCAGAATGTCATGTGCTGTCCCTGGACAACAGCAGGTAAACTTCCCTTTGGCTTATCTGCTGTCCCACAGGTCATGAAGCAGAAGCTAAGAAAAGCTAAAACAATGTCCTAAAGTCCTAAGAGAACATTTATGGTTCATCCCATTTCTAGCCCAGATTAGGTAATACCTAGAAGCAAGCAGTAGTGGCAGTACCTAGTAGCAATTTATTTTGGTTGAACATGGTTTTCCTCTTCTGTGGGCCCAGCCTGTGTAGAGCTGAAAACCATCAGCAGTAGTGGGCACTGGTTGAAAGCTTTTCTGATAGCCTGAAAATTTGTTTGACTCTCAAAAAGGCAGAAGCAGAAGGTTCTCCTGGCCTGTCCCAAATGTCTGGTCAAATATCTGCCATGACTGTGTGGCTTCACTCCACAGGGACTGTATCTGAACTCTTCTTTTGTTCCAAACTGGACCAAAATAGTATGGACATTGCTCAAATGATACAGTTTAGAAATTATTAGAACTGTCTAGACGTATTATCTCAGTTTAATTCACAGTAGTTAAATTATCAAAAGTAAGTGTTTTAACTATGATTTAGAAAATCTCTGAAGATATATTTCCTGAATAAGTAATTAATATTCAAGCAAGGAAAATTTCCACTAACTCTACAATACTCTTTCCAAGCAGCCTTACATGTACAATTACTTTGCACAGCAGACAGCTCTAGATAGGGCGCTACAGGTATGACCTACGCTGATCATTAGATGACATAAAAGTTCTAAAAAACTCCTGCAATGACTGAGAAGGAAATTTATGACCATGTCTCTAATTCTGTGTTTCTTTTTATATGGCAGGTGAAATAACCTGTAATGGAGGAACAGCTCCAGCTTCTAAAACCTGTAGCATACTTTAGACCTATTTTCACTGCAATATATGTCACTCAAAATTAGAATGCCCATAATTTAAAGAAAAAAAAAATCATGGCATACAAATACATTCCTGATTGGACTATTCTGATAGTTTATTAGGCTTGTGACCAACCAGGGAAGGGCTAGATCTTGTTTGCCTTAATTGCATCTCTTCCTGATAGTAGGGAGCCAGTTCTGTCCTGTCTCCTGTCCTCCATTTAATGCACCTGATGTCAGATGGCATGTGACAAGTCAGAACAATATTTGGCCCCATAAATCAGGTTGCAAGATTATGGAAGAACATTTTTCCTGTACTGAAACACTTCTTACTCCAAAGCTGATGGGGATAGTCCTGCTCCATACAACCTCATGAGACTGACAGTGAATGCAACCATAGCCTGCACAGTGGGAAAAATGAAGAAGAGATAAAGTTATCATATCTAAATCTGTATCTGTCAGGATATCAGAAAGAAACCTGAGGGTAAGGATAAAGCACAAAAATTGACAATAGTAAACCTTTGAACTGCTCTAAAACAATTCCATGGAAATTCAAGAAACACTGACAGATAATAGATCTGCATTCACTTCAAGAATCTGGATAGATTGCTATCCCGAAGCATGGAGCCATTCATGCAAAACACAGTAGCTGCCTTCTTCAGGAGTAGGACCCACACTGTGCGCTAATTGAAGCTTCATTCTTTCATGTGTCATTTTAAGAAGACAGTATTATCATTTCGCATTACAGTTCCTCTTACAATTAACCAAGCAACCTGAGTTGTGACATCTCATAAATTTGTTGTTTTGCCTCATAATGTCAGTTATTTAACACAATAGATCAGAACCAACCGTCCTTCCTTTCCTCCTCCTGTTCTGAGATGTCTGGCTTTTAGATTATACTCCAGACTTGTGACTCTTATGTCAGATGAAAGTTACATTTCATGTTTATTCATTCAAAAACAGAACATTCAATTACACCCTTGTAGTCATAGAGGCACCTTCATATCCTACTTCTCCACCCCCCGCCCCCCTTTCTTTTCTGAAATTGTTTGGAGATCTGTTTTGCTGGGGATTTTCTTCTTCTATTACTCCTGCTACCTTCAGGGTTTTTACCCTTCTGTATATTGTTTTGCATTACAAAATACTGCAAGTAAAAGGAAAACCAGAGCTGTGGTGGTACCCGCTGATCATTTACTTGTCTCAATGTAGTAAGCAAAATGTAATCCTCAATCACTATGCAGCAATTCTGTGAGAGGCAATTTGTCATTCAGGAAAATACAGAAACTTGTCCACTTGCATGAAAGTTCATACACAACAGATAGTGACTCCATGTTGTATGTCTTGGTTTCATTAAGAATCTTAGAATGTTAAGGGTTGGAAGGGACCTTCAGGGTCATTGAGTTCCAACATGCCCCTGCCATGGGCACAGGCACCCCTCATTAGATCAAGTTCCTCAAGATCTTGTCCAGCCTGGCTTTGAACAGTGCCAGGGTTGGGGGACCCCCAGCTCCTGGGCAACCTGTCCCAGTGTCTCACCACCCTCACAGTAAAGCATTTCTTCCCAATATTTGATGTTATTTTCCCTTCTTTCAGTCTGTACCCATTAGTTCCTGTCCTATCACAACAGTTGCTGATGAAGAGTCCCTCTCCAGCTTCCCTGTAGGACCCTTCAGATACTGCAGTGTTGCTTGGAAGTCTGCACACAGCCTTCTCTTCTCCGGGCTGAACAGACCCAGCTCTCTCAGCCTGTCTAGGGGAGGTGCTCCAGTCCTCTTACGACATGTGGCCTCCTCTGCACTTGCTCCAACAGTTCCATGTCCTTCTTGTGTTGGGGGCACTGGAACTGTTCTCAGTACTCAAAGTGGGGTCTGACAAGAGCAGAAGACCATGGGGGAAGCTTTTATCATACAACACAAGAAGTCAAATAAGTTTTGTTCTTTTTTTTTTTAAGTGGAAAATATGCCACAAGGTTATTGTATGGCACAGCGGTAAGCAGTGGGCTTTTGAAGATTGCCACAGGACACCATACACTTAAATGCTGAGAAAAGGTCCTTATGTTCTCAAATGTTTTCTGGGAAATAAAACCTGGAGGCTAACCTTCATGGTCCCTGTAACCAGCGTGAAGCACTCAGAGCACTGCAGGGTGTTCCAGCAGGGCTGCTCACACAAGCAGTATGGGGTGCCTACCCATTACACTCTGTGAGTTGTGGCTGGCTGTGCCCTGTCTGCCCACATGCACCTGGGAGCACAGCTTGTCCTCACAGCATCAGGGTGGGCATCCTGCCAGGTATTTCCAAAGGAGACTATGCATGCATGCATGCAGGGGGTGTCCAGGGACACTCAGAGTGGGGTGCCAGTGGAGGAGGCTGTTTCTCAGGGGTGGACCCTTTCCATGGGAGCAGTGAATGTTTCTCACTGGAGGTATTGGCCAGTTAGATGCAGGTGAGATTTGGCACAGTTCCTCATGCAGTGGTCTCCCTTTGCAGCTGGGAGCTGGCTGCCTGGATATATTAGACATGAAGAAAGAAAAGGGCCAAGAAATAGATTTGTCCACTGTTTTCCCAGGTGTGATGGACTGAACTTTCCTTGGGTGGGCTGGTTGAGCCAGTTTCCATGATAACCTGGGATTGATGTCTAAAACAAATCAGATAGGGGAAAAGGCACATAAGAAGCAGATCCTGCAGAGGTAAGGTAATGCTTTTTTATCATGCCAATCTCCTTCCTTCTGGTGAGGCACAACTGCGTCTAACAATGCAAAACTCTCCCTCCAGGGAGGTGTTCATACATAGGGCTGAGGGTATTCCTCCCTTCTCATAAGACACAATTGGCAAAACTATGCAGCTGCCAGAAGCAGGGCCAAACAGCAGTTGTGCCATTAGAAGGCAACATAAGCCATCAAATATCCCTGAAGAACCACCCTGACTCATTTCCACAGTGTTGCACTAGATAGTGTAAAATCCCTCTCCAGGGGAGTTGTTGGGGTGTCTTTGTTGCATGGGCCTCCACCCTCAACAAATCAAGACTGCAAACCATCAGAGTGATGATCATGGAACCAAAATTGAAATGATCAAGTCTTGTCACTGGATCTTTCCATTTAACTATCCACTCTTATCCTTTCCTTCTGCTTCTTCCTTTTCCTTATCTATTTTCCTTGTGATATTTTTACTTTTTTATAGAAGAAAACCAAAATAGCTACATACCTCCTTACCACAGCAACAAAATTGTTTTAAAATAAACCTGCTTCTTGTATACATACTAGTCATTCAGTGTTGTTTCACTCTAAGCCACCCAAGGAATCTATTAACAAGAGTGCAGTTACCCTGCTTCAAAGGCAGGTCAGAACACCAGGCCTGACAAAAGATGTATGTCATTTTAACACAGTTTCAGGAAAGGTCTGTAGAGAATTTAAATCTGCTCATGGCATGCATATTTGCCTACAATCCAGTTACGTGTTTTCACCTTTGGCTTGATGTAGCTCTCAAGTGCTGTGGGAGACCAGGGGTCCTGTTTTGTAAGTGCCTTACTGAAGCAGGTAATGCATACAGACCTCCATTCTTGGTTACGAATGTGGTGTTTGAAGGAACAGGAAAATGAATATCCCTGTGAGACTGGCAGGAGAAGTTTCTGAGAGAGATGCTCAGGACTGGAATGTCAATCTTCTGTTCATGCAGGAGAAGAGGCTTGCCTGAGTGAGAAATTCCCAAGGGATTTTTTTAATCCTGCATCTTGGCCATCATCTGCTGTCCCTGATGGAAGGGGTAGGGCAAGCTGACACAAGACAGGACCTCTTTGGTACTGAAAAAGCATGTGTACGTCCTTCAGCCACTTGTTCTGCTGGAGCCTAGACTGCTGCTGGGTTGTGAGTGGAGATGTCTGAAGTGGCACAGTCAGAGATGTGGGAGCACAGACAAGGCCTCTGCTGCTGGCAGAGCTGTGAGGGTGGCAGTTCTGGCAGAAAGGGAGGGAAAAATTGACGGTAGAATGGAGAATGTAGTCTTCAGCCACGTCTTGTAGATCTGAGAGAAATGCTTACTGTCTTTTCCCAGCTGGCCACAGCTTGACTTGAACTAAGCCTGGGAAGTACTCCTCTCCCCCCAGGCAGCCAGGACAGGAACAAGTCAAGTTTCAATCAGTTCTTCAAACAAAGAGATGGTATTGAACACCACAGGCAGGGTATGGATCCCAGCTCCATCTTTCAGGCAGGTAGGTTCTATGTCTTAGTGCTCAGTAAAGGGGCTTTGTCCTACCAGCATCTCCAGATCCTGTATAAGGAAAACTCCTGAAAGCCCAGAGTACTGGAAACAAGATTTTAGATCTACTCAGTCTAGGCTGTGTGCATTGCATCATCTATCGTAAAACCTGCAAGTGGAAGATCTTTTTTCTATGTACCTCTTCCTCTACTCCTTCCACAAAACTACAGGATTAGAATAAGCATTCAGTAGGTTCAGTAGAAGACCACTCAACTCCCTCTCAAGAAGCAGCAGAGTATTCAGGAGTCACACAAACATAGTTCTAGCAGAACAGGTGGGTGTAGTGTTTTCCAGAATACAGAACAAACACGAGAGGTCTTCCCTCTCATATCCTTTGAGAGGAAAGACTTTTTTTCATTGCTTCCTTTTCTTGGCCTTTTATTTTTTCTTGAACCAGATAATCATCTATTGTCTGGCCAGAATGGGGTGGCAGAGAACTAATTTGGCCCCTGTGGGATGGCTGTAAAGATATACATGGTACCTTTCCCATTCCACATAGGAATTCTTCCCGGTCCAAGAGGTATTACAAGGACAGCTTTCTTGCCTGAAGCCAGTTTTTGAAGACTGTATGGAAAGCACAGCAGACCTCTCCTGCATAATTAGGATGCATACCAGGTCACTCCTTATGAAAGAGACACACTACAATTCAGCTGTAACTTCCATCTGTAGTGTTTAGAACATCTGACTGATGAGTCAGCACCAATTCATCCGATCACAGCTTAGCTTGACAAGCCAGAATCAGATCTGACTGCTCTGCCACATGCGAGAATTGAGCAATAATCCACTGTGATAACAAAGCTGAAAAAAAAGATTACAGAAACGTAGAATTGTAATCAAGAGCTCATTGTCCTGGCAGACCAGTGACAGGTGGTGTCCCTCTGGGATCACTACTGGGACAGGTTGCCCAGGGAGTTGTGGGTGCCCCATCCCTGGCACTGTTCAAAGCCAGGCTGGACAAGGTCTTGAGGAACTTGATCTAATGAGAAGTTTCCCTGCCCATGGCAGAGGGATGTTGGGACTCGACCCTGAACATCCCTTCCAACCCGTAACATTCTATGGTTCTGTGAAACCCCAGTCAAGCCACTTAAGTAACAGATTCAGGCAGTCAGTGTCTTGTCAGTCTCCCCCACCTGCCCATATATGTATAAAATTGTATATGTTTTCTGATCACAGTCATTACCTGTGGATAATGAGGGTAGCGACTGGCTGTTGCTGGGGGAATACAATGGGGTGTTTCAGTTATAACAATAGCTAGATTGTGACAGTTGCTTCTTGTCACATTCTGTCCCTATTTCTGCTGCTGTTCTGTGCAATTCACTCAAAAAATACCAACTGAAGTGTAGTAAGTACTTTATTGACAGACTATTACAGAGAGTTCAAACACCATCGGACAGCTCAGAGCCTAGCCATGTATTTCCATGTGTGAAATTCAGATGAAATCTGTTGTTTATTTCAGTATGGACTCTTCACTTGCTAAAAGGGAAGAAACACAAACATGGTTAGCACTATTAGCCACTGCCATGCAGAACTAAAACACGCAAAGCACTGGTGGAATCAAAACTATCTTTATCCAATTTCTTTTTCACTAGTATTTATGATTCTCACTTCTGTTTATTCAACAGAATTGTAAATCACAGCTCTGCGGTGAAGGCAATCTTTTAAGATTACTCAGTAGTAAAAGACAGTTTTCTGAACTGACAAGTCAAATAAGCCCGGAAAAAGCTACCACTACAGGTATGTCCATCTTTAAGGAACAATCTTCAGCAACTCTACTGCAAATAATGAGAGTTTAACAATTGCTTTTCTGAAAAAAACAGACCAAATGCATTGTTGGGAACAACACACTTGTCACCTCTGTGCCACTTAAACAGATGAAACATTCTAAAGCAATAATCAAGAAAATTTCCTCACTAGGTGGCCTGGCAACAACATTACAGCCTACCTCCAAAAATACTGAAAGCTTCACCTAACCAGAGAACATCGAAAAGACCCATTTATTTAGTCCCTGACCAATAGAGATGATGTATTTAAGAAGGCAAAATAGCTCTATCTCTAGTAAGTCATATTCAAAACATACTTGAATTCCTGTATGTGTAATTTTAGTGTTTTGTTTGACACTAGTTCTGTTTAGAACAACGCAAATGTCACTCTTTCATATGGAGTTACTGAGCGTGTATATGCATCAAGAACAGCCTGAGTTATTAACCAATTTTTTAAAAATTCTTCTTTGTTTGAAGTCTACCTATAAACCCTAGGTGAAACAAAGCTAGAGAGCACACTCCTCTGTATGGCAGCGGGGAAGGGATCCTCTGTTAGAACTCAACAGGGAACACAAGAAATAATCCTAAGGACAAGGGAAACAATGCTGCAGCAGGAATACTACAGTTGGACGGGAATGAGAACAAAAGCAGCAGTCTTAGTTGCAAGATGCCCTCCAGCACACTTCATGTGGGAAGTGTGAGATACCTCCACTCTTCATGTGGGAGATACAACAAACAAAACTGATCTCTAACTGCAAGATACAAAAAAAATCAAACTGACCTCTAAAAACAGAAGTGTGGTGCCACTTAAAAGCCTCAAGTTGCAACTACATACCATCACCTATGACCTATATTCAGTCATATTTGTGAGGTTTCCACACTGCATGGAGAAAAGGGCTTGCACCAGATGAATAAGGGATGTGCTGCCACAGCCAATACACAGATTCAGTTATTCCTCACAGAATAACTAGCAGCTTTTAGACGTTTGTTTCCTCAGCAGAAATTCAGCCATTTAACAAGTCCTGACTGTTGCAAAAGTGTGAACTCTTACTCCAACGAGCTTTTCAAATTGCAGGCATAATTAAACAGCAGCACTATTTACTCCTCACATGGCCCTAACTGTGGCCTCCAGGGACTAGCTAGAGGCCTCAATTTCTCCTAAGAGCATTGCAGTGGAAGACCAGCTCTGCACCCTAACACCTGCAAGACAGTCTGGGATGAATACACTAAACCGAGGAACTACCTTCTGCAATCTCTTTTGCAATCCGCTCCAGTTCTTCACGTTTCTTTTTCTCCTCCGCCTCTCTTTTTCTCTCTTCTTCAGCAATCGGCTTCAGATAGTCTGCCATCAAAACAATCCCTTTAAAACACAACTTCCCGAACCCCAGGTGGAAAGCTCCGCTCCTGCGGGCTCGCTCAAAAAGGACGAAAAGCCAGTTTTGCGGGCAGAAAGGCACATTTCATAGGGATCTGTGTCTTCACACCAGCAGGGCCGCCTTGGCAGGGCCGTGGCCGGGCCGGGGGAGGGAAATGGCGGCCGGCCCATTTCAAGGTGCCCTTGCGGGGTGGGCCCGCGGGAGCGGGGACCGGCCGCCCCGGATGCCGCACTCACCGTATCGCTTCTTGCCGTAGATCATCCCCACGAGCAGCGCCGAGTACCGGGTGAACTGCGGGAGGTAGAGACAAGGACGCGCCTTTCGCTCAGCTCACAGGCACGGCCGGCCCCCTGCCCCCCGCTCCGGCCCGCCAGCCCGGGCGGGCCTCCCCGCGGCCCCGGGACAGCCCGGGCGATTCCCCACTGCCCTCACCTTGATGAGCGGGGAGACCTGCACCGGCGGGATCATCCTGGCGGCGGCGGCGGCAGCGGCAGGAGCCGGAACTGAGCGCGGCAGGGAGGAAGGGGCGGGGAGCAGCCGTGACCGGGAAGCCGAATTCTGTGCTGTGCTCTGCTTCTCGAGTGTTGGCGGGTCCGTCACTCAAAGAGCTCCGGCGGCGCAGGGGCACTAGGAAATGCTGAGGGAGGTATGACTGTGCAGCCTGTGAGAAGGATCGAGGGCGATCTCATCGATGTTTTTCAATGATAAATTGACACAGATTGAAATGCAGGAAATTCCTTTTAAGTGGAATGACCACTTTTTTTTTTTTTTTAAACCCGTAAGGGTAATTCGACATTAAAACCTCTTGAGCCCTTTGAAAACACATACTGGAAAAAACAGATACTGGAAAAATTTTTTCACTGTCAGGGGGGTCAGGTATTGGCATAGGTAGGCCAGGGAGGTGGTGGAGTCACCATCTCTGGAGGTGTTGGAGAGGCGTAAGGATATGGTGCGGGTGATGTGGTTTAGTGGTCTATGGGATGCAGTGGCACTGCTGGTGGATGGCTGCACTGGATGATCTTAAAGGTCTCTTCCAACCTTAATGATTCCACCATGCTATGAGCTATTGAGTGGTTATGGTGTCTCTGTGCAGATGCTCAGTCTGACTGGACACAGACCTCTGCAACCAACCAGTCTAGCCAACCCTACTTTAAACTGGAGGGCTGGACTAGATGGTCTTCAGAGGCCCCTTCCAATGACATCCATTCAGCGATTCTGGGATTGTAATAATTATTGTATTCCATTTTAATTTTCATAGATACAAACCCCTGTGGTCATTAGTAATCCTATAAATATCAACTGGTTACAGTTATATTTGGAATGGTCTTTCTCCTTGAGAATGACACAATTCAAATTAATGCAGTTTCTTTCTCAAGAACTTAAAATGATGCTAAATGAGCTCTGTTTATACAAAGTCTCGTATCATGTTTATCCTCAAGTTTAGGTTCTGAGATACTACCAAACTGGGGTTGAATAATGCTAAAAAAATAAAACTGATCTTTCTGCAGAACAAATTACTTATTTGTAAGTGGAATTCACAAAAAATCCCCAGACAAACCCAACCCAAAAAACCAAACTAACCAACCAACCATACACACACACACACAAAAAAGCATTATTGAGCCAATACAGTGCCTCATAATATTTATACATTGCTTTATACAAAGCATCCTTATAAGCACTGAAATGAAACTCCTTTGTCAGTTCAGATTTGGGGTTTCATTTTCTTCAGGTACCATGAGAAGTAGAATCAACATTTCTTTACATCACATTAAAAACATTTTTGTGTTTTATAAAATCACAAAACTGCTGAGGTTGGAAGGGACCTTGTGATCTTGTTGGAAAAAACGCATTGAACATAATTTTAATTATAGACATTGGCCTTAAAGTTCACCTACAGAGAAGAAATAAATGGCTTGAGGTTTTGTTTTTTCACTGATTGCAATTTATTACAAATACACACATTCACTACTTACTATGTGTCTGCTACACATTAGAAACAAAACCATACAGAACCAAAAGTGCTTTTATTAAGTATCAGAAAAACAGCTATACACAACACAATGCAAGTCATTTAACCACAACTAGGTATAAATCCCCTTGAATAGCTGAACATACTCTTCACAAGAAGTATGTAATCACAATTACATAATCGGTATCAAGGTGCTTCAAAACAAAAGCACAAGTGCTTTCAGAACTCAACTGAAATGAGATATTTGAATTTGTTTTCACCTGTAATTTCTTCAGGTGTATTTTGCCACTTTTTTTTTTAATTATGAACAACAAAATTCCCCAAATGCCTTTAATTATGGCATTAAAGTTGTCAGGCACTAAGACAATTCAAGATAAAAATTAATCGCTTTGCCAAAGGGAATGTAATGGCTTCTAGGGCAGCCAGAAGTTACATGATTTGAAAAGCACAAAACTTATCCAGCTGCATGTAAGTGTAAAAAAAAAAAATCAACATATCATGGACAGGAATTTCTAGGGGTTGGTTTTCTCTGCTGTCTTTCTGAGACTCAGAAATCTGTGGATCCCTTAGTTGTCCACAACTCAGGAGAAACTCAACTCCCTTACCTGATGTAGAACTCTCACACATTTGCAGTCTCATACTCTCCTTGAATATGACACCATGCCTTCCGGATAACGGAAGCATGTTCCGTTGACAGAAAACAGACACAAAAAGCCTGAGAAATTCAAACACTTCAGACGAGCAGCTTCTGCAGAACAGAAAAAACCTTACATCTAATCACAGAGCTCTTTTCCCTCAGAAAATATCAAAGCTAGTTGAAACTTGGACGCAAAGCCACGTGAATCCTCATCTGTTACATCCTTTTTAAAAAAAGAATAGACATGGCCAAAAAATTGTGTTCAGATGGCTTGGAAGACTGCCATCACAACTGCAACTCCCATCTAAACTCACACATAGAGCCACTCGAATGCAGTTAGACATCCAACTGCCATCCCCTGTTTGTAACTATGCAGAACAGACAGTGTAACCATTGAAAAAAAATTTTAAAAAAGAAAAGGAAACCAGTAACTTGTATGCACCTATGTTCTACTATGATGTGCCACTCAGAAATCCAGAGGTCTCCATGTTTTCCATGCCTCACATTCTCTTACATGGAAGTTCAACCAACTTCTATGCCTCTGTTTGGCTGCCATTTTGCTGGTTATCTGCACACTTCTTAATCAATCATTGCTGCAGTTACATGTCAAGCAGCATTTTTTCCTAGAGGGCAACCCTAAAAGAAGGGGAACGTGCTTTTCTTTGCATCTCCTGTTTACCCAATATTTTCAATAGTGGATTTTGGAGAAAAGGTCTCAAGCATGACCAGCTTAAACATAAATATGCCCCAGTTATGGTCAATACAGGCTTTGGTTTACATCAATATAATCCACACATGAATATAATGCGAGTCAGAGGAACTGAAGTTGATCTCATAAATTCACATGCACTGTGAAGAAATTTAGGAGAGTGTTTCATTTGGAGACAAACATGCCTCCTCCTCTTCTAACAATACTACCTTCTGTCTGGAGAGAGACATCACAGACTTTATGGCAGTTAAAGAAATTCTAACAAAAATGCGCAAGGCAAGAAAAGCAAATGGGATTACAATCTGCATAAGATGGAAAATTGCTGTGCTAAATTCACTTAACAAGCAAGTTAGAAAGAAGGCCCCAAGGCTTACACAAGGGTAGAGAGCCAGCTTGGCAAACATGAAGGCATGTTCCTTGCCACCATATCTAGCAAAGGCATGCAAAGTTTCCTCTTCGTTGAGAAGGGCTGTAGTCCATATTGCAAACTGAAATATGCTGGCAAAGAAAGTGGTAACGCAGCTGACCTGAATGGCTTCTATTTCATTATGAGACTTTTCTGCAAATTCACTGGTCAGCTGGTAAGCTAGTGGAAGCCCACCAATGAAAGCCAGTGAAAGTATGTTGAGCAGTCCCATTAATCGGGTAGCTTTTGTTACATAAAGGAAAAGAGAGTGATGGACAAACCACAGGAGACCAATTGTAACAAATGAACCAAAGTAAGCAAGGTAGTTTGGCCCATATTCACTTAAAGCTTCAAGAAGACTGCCATGGAACTTCTCCTCAACTTCTCTGGGATCAGGAACATTGTCTTCACTGTGGAGAGAAAAATTACTTTGCATATTATTGTTATAAAAACACATCTGGGGCAAGACTGAATTATGCTGCTTTACTTCGAGCAAGCAGTGAACAAGAATCCGTACTTGGTACTTCTCTAATTTATAATTTAGAAACAGTGTTTCAAATAACAACTCTGCAACGAAATTATATATAAAAGGAAATCTGAATGCAGGTTGACATTCCTTTGGGTTAATAAAGTTGCTACAGTGACTATACAGCTTTCATTGATAAAAGGCTTTCATTTGAAAATGTAACTAAGCAAAAAAGGAAGCTTTGTTCTTCAAGACTCTACACCCCAAGATGTATTACGCACACTGATGATCATTACTGCTGGAATGTGGGCATTAAGAAGTATCTTTGGTTTGTGCTCTGTGTCCTTCCAGAAAATCATACTTTAAAGTAACCACTGCAGATTTTGGAAGTCAATGACAATGTTTGATTAATTTTATTTCCTCAAATATTACATACAGACAAAAGTTAATATATTTAACAAGACAAAGTGTAAGAACCAGCACAAAGCCTTACCATATATCCAAAATCAGCAGGGTTGCTACAATGGCATAGACTCCATCACTGAATGCTTCTACTCGTTCCTTACTCAGAGGCTCACTGAGGTAAAAAGTGAAGGTTTCTAAGCTATGATGTTCCTCCTCTTCACCTCTCTGACCTGGAAACAAATCCAGAGGCTTAATAAAGAAGAGAAGTATAAAATAAGGTAGTTCAACAACCTACTGTAACCTCCCTTTTTCCCCATCTCCCAAAAGGATGCCACATGTCAGTCACTTCACTTTTTTTGGCATATGTGCCTCTTCTTGAAATTTATGTTTCGTTCCAGACAAGTGCTCCAGGAACAAAAAAAAAAGCTCTGTCATTTAAACTGTACAGCAAACCATTTCCACCAAGTGAATAGTGACTCAAAGCTGTAATTGAAGAAAACAAATCAGATGCTGTGCCTCAGGGAGCCCTAAGAGCTGTAGGGCCATCATGACAACTCTGAGAACTTATACTACATGGCAGGAAAAAACCCATTATGAGCATGGGGGCTGAACTGGGATATTGAATCATCTCTTTTAAAATAATTCTAGCCTTTTGTCAAAAGCTGTAGCTTGTATAGGAAATGTCGAACACATCTCTAAAGACTGAACTCAGAACTGCCTAGCTAGCCAAAATACACTGCTTCAGGTGTATAGACTGGACAAAGAAAAACGTTAAGGTTCCACAGGAATGCAAAACAGGTGTAATCACAAGAAATTCAATAAAGCAGTATTTCAGCCATCTGACAGGGTGAGAGGTAGAGACGTGACCTGACCACAAACCACAGTGGCACCACTAAAATAAGCACAGACAATATTTGTATGTGTTTATTGTCAGACTCTGAGTCTGAGAATGAGTCTGGCTCCATCTTTTCAGAGCATTTCTGTCTCCCTGTTATTGCTACCAGATGGGGGTGTGAAGAGTATGCTCCTATTTGTACTGTAAACAGACAGACTTGTACTAGTCTGAACAGCAGCAGCAGAAGTACAAGGGTGTCATTCTTCTGACACAGCTTGGGACCGTCAGTTCCAAAGACATTATCTGTTCAGTGGTTTTGTGGTCTCTCTCAGAGGGACACTGCACCTTTCAGCCAAGTAGGTTGCATGATACCCCCTTCTCCTTTTATTTTGGCAATGGCAACCTCTTTGTCAGCAGGATTAAGAGCAGCTCAGATTGTTGCTATGGTTGTGCAATTGTTAGTCCTGACAAAAGGATGGCAGAAAGCACATGAGAGAAGGAACCATGGATTTAGGCTAATTTAAGATGTGTGAAGGCACCTCTTTAGATCACAGCAGTTAGATTAATGAGATGTAATATCCTGAACAGTTAACTGTTGTGAGAAAGTCTGATTTACAAGTGCAGCGCTTGCCTGTTTGAAAATGTGTGACTATTCAGCATTGTAGGGAAGAAAGCGATGAAGGCATAGAGCTTGCTTCCCTATGTTGTCCAATTTCCATGCTCCCTCTTGAGGAGGTAAAAGGGATAGCTGGCCTGCAGCCATCATTCATACACCTGTGTGTGTCTGCATGAACTCATATTATCAGGACAACCCAAAAATATTCCTGAAATTTCCTGGTGCAAAACCTATCTTTAAATGTGTTGTGCCTTACACAAATCTTAACACAGTTATGGGAAACCAGGGAGCAAGGGAGACACTGTTTAGAAGCACATCTGTAAACCCTAAAATCACTCTGTTCCGAGACCGAAAATGAAAGCAGAACTGAAATTACTTCATTCTGGGCTGTCTGCATAACCTGTTGACGACCTAACCTGAACATATGCCTAGGAATTTTGTTACTCACCAAGAACTTTGTTTTTACACCATGTAATTAATCGAGTAAGATGCGGAAAAATAATTACGAGTCCAAGAAGTACGTAAGACTGTTGGAGAAGAAGATGAACAGTTTAAGTATACTTATCAAAATATAAACTACCTTCCAGATTTAATACGAAACTATAACTCTCAATCTTAGAACTAATCACATTGAGAAAAAGAAATCTTGACTTTCAAAAAGAAAACAGTTCAGCTGAAATACTCATGCACCTCCTGAACATTGCATGTGGAACCAAATACAGCTTTTTCATAGCTAATTTAGTACCAGTAATGAAGCAAACTAAAAAAAGCAGGGAAATCATTCTGCCAACAAAAAGTGTGGAAATAACTGCTTTGGAAATTGAAGAATTATCCCAATAATCCTTACAGGTCCTTCCAATTCATGATATCCTAAGATTCTACTATTTGTGTCACAAAAACACATTGGCAGGTCCTAAGTGGTTCACAGGCTTTGTACAGGTCTAAGCATAGAAGCAACTTAGAGATTAATTTCACCATTGTTAATATTAAAAATAAACAATGAAACTACAGTGAACAGTGTGAGGAAGAAGAGGAAAACATATTTTTAGATAAAACTAGGCCTTTTCATGTTTGGACTCTTAACAGCTCCTTTCATCAAGAGCAACCTGATTTCTCACAAACTTGGGGATTATTTAAGTACTGCTAATTCCTGTGGGATCTTTCTCAAAATTCAGTTAAATCCACCTTTTCCTAAAGAACAAGAGGAATGGAAGCTCAGGATACATTCAAAAACTATGTTTCAGTTCTGAGTACAGGTTCCAGAAGAGTTAAAGCTATTAATAAGTAGGAGCAACTCACTGACATGAAATAAAGACAGAAGAGAAAAAGGCTATGTAAAAGCAATTCTTAGACAAAATTATTTGTTTTGAGGTGCAGGTGGGCTAACTGGTCTCCCTACTCCGTTTGCTCTTATACCCTAAGTTAGTGCAGCAATTGCATTCACTCTCCTGCAGTTTGTGCAATGTGGTGTTCATTTCATGTAAGCTTCCATATTACCTCAACTACTTCTGATGCTTAAGATACTAAGGTAGAGTCTAGAAGAACTGCTTTAAAAAAAAAAAAAGAAAATCAGGCATAGCAAGTAATATTGTAGCAGAATATTGTTTTTAAACTATACAAACTCACGGATCAAGTTACAGGTTTGATACATGCAATTAAATATATTCAGGGCAAAATAGCAGTCATGATTACAACACCCTAGAATTGGCAATTGAGAATATCTGCATAATTAGCATGGATATCATTATTTTCATACACAGTCCTAAACACAGCTAATACAAACTGCTGCATCCAAGTTTTCTGTTAACTGAGAGAACTTACCAAAGGAATAAAGAAAAAAGAAAATATGGCTGCTAGAAAGCATAAAACTGGTCCTCTTAGGATAATCTTTAAGATATGACGTTTATAGAAATTCTGATTTTCAGACTCCTGTATCTGTTGATTCAGTAAGTGTGGGTGATGGAATCCATATGCTACTATCACAGCCTGCAAGGAAAAGAGCATTACTGAACTATTACGTATAAGTATATGCAGGATTTCCAATATAAGACATAGAACTATAAATCAATACATTCCAGAACACTTTCAAACTTATTCTTCACTCCCATATGGAAGGCTGGTCCTAGAAACTCTGAGATTTGACAATATGCTGCATGTGAGGATTTTAGTCTCCTCTGCAGAGCCTGCCATGACCTTTGATCCTTGATGAAGAGGAATGAAGACCTCCATAATAAGGAAATGAAAAGCAACAAAGCACTGCACCAGGAAGAAGAGTGCTGCTGGACTTGAGGCTGAAAGCCTGTGTTCCCTCACCCACTGCTGCATGGCTCAGAAAGACATCAATCAGCAGGAAAAGTCAATTGTTCTTTCCCCAAGGCATTTTTGCAAAGAGTGGGAAAGGAATTCTATGAACACTGAGATAAGCTGATTTAGTTGCATAAAACAGTTTCATGGGACAGTGAACTTTTGTCTTACATACAGGTACTATATTATCATAAAGGGCACAACTTCGAAAAAGAATGCTATACAAATAACTTATTTAGCAATGTATGCCCCTCACTAAGAAACTTAGTTTCAGTTCTACACAAGAAAGTCTATTTAAAAATGAAAATGTAAATGGGTAGCTCCAATACCTGTATAAGGCCAATGACAACAGCACAAACACTGAACAGGAAGATGCCAAAAGGCACCCCTGGAAAGGAGGCCATTAAGGAAAACTGGAAAAAATCAAGAAGATCATATATTTAATAAAGAAGCAATGTAAGAATAACCATAGAGAAACAGAAGCACTCTTCATTCAATATTGAAACTCATAAATCTAAATAATATTTTGCATTTCATCATAATTCCATTAAGTGGAATTTCTAGCCACAAATACATACAGGCATCCCAACCAAATGCATCTGGAAAGATGGTTCTGCTCTGAAGTTGACAGTGCTAAACCTTAGCCACTCTGGCACTGTGCCTCAACAACAATAACAGAGTGGCTTGTACCTGAGCATAAAGTTTAGCTGGTTTTGGTTGACATGATGTCATAGCTGTGAAAATTCTTGACATTAGGATACCTTTCTGAATCTTTTATTTTGTCTACCTCCATGGCTCCCTGTTGTATTAATTTCTGCAGCTTCTTTAGGGGAGGATAAAAAAGAAAATAAAAGAAAAGCAGGATGCAGTATTAAGCTAACATTGACAGCTTTCAAAAAATCATTTCAGCTTCAAGGCAAAATGAAAAGTATGCTCTCTTGCTGATAAAGATTGTCTCACTGAACACAGTCTTATTTTTTGCAGACTGAATGTAAGACATATGTATATCCAAAGAGATGGATCATATACAACAGTCAAGATGCATTTTAAGCAATTTTTTTGTTTTGTTAATATAGTATTCATTTGCAAATATTCTTTTGAGGTCATATGACCAAAAATTGTGCAGATTTTAAACATGAACCATCAGCTGCCAGAATCAGAAGTGATACCATAAACTCGCTCTAAATTATAAGAGGAAAATGTCTTGCCATGTAAGGAGGAGTTTGAAACACAATTTTATTTATCTTACCAAAATTCTTATCAGATAACTTGGACCTTTTTCAATACAGTTGCTTTTTTAAAAGAAATTATGGGAAATTTTTTACCGTGAGGGTGGTGAAACGTTGGCACAGTTGCCAAGTCCCTGGAGACATACAAGGTGAAGAGATTTGAGCAACTTCATCAGTTGAAGACGTTCCTGATCTTTGAATGGTTGGACTATAGGACCTTTAATGACCCCTTCCAACCCAAACTATTCTGTGATAGTATGACTTTCCACAACTGTAGTTTTTGTTTCTAGAATACCCAGTTTCTGCCAGGTCTAAATTAGGCAATATCTGAAGGTTATACAATAGCTTCATGAATTTTCAAGACGTAACACTTGACTATGATAATGGATTCAGGGTTTATACTACAACAATACTTTCCTGGGTTTCTGAATACTTTGGTAAAGTCTTTCCAAATAAATGAAGAAACGAACACTGTAATTTAAACATATGTCAGATTTTAGAAAATTACTTACTGTATATGGCAAGAAGGTTATGATCATCATACAAGCCTACAACAGAAAAAAGCATATTGAAACACTATGTATCTTCTGGACACATCTTCAATGAGGGCATCGCTTGCTTTGTATTTTACAAGGAGATGAAATGCTTGTGCTGCATAATGAAAAATACCCACATTCCTGAAGCTGCTGAGTTTTGACTACAACAAATGCCTGGTTTTGTACACATCTTCTATTTTCTCTATCCAAATTGTACAAGCTTATTTTAGAAAACACTACAGTTTTGTTACCAATACCCCAGGTAAAAGTTTTGCTATGGTTTTTAAGAGATTTCTTTCTAAAATAGCAATGCTAAATATACCACACTTTCTAAAAAGGTGTTTCTGATTTGTCAAGAACATTAATATTGGATCATAAATATTTCATATCTAAAAAAGCAAAATTAAAAAACTCAAACAAGCACACAAAAGTATAAAGAAATGCACTGCTTTGAAAGCTACATTAGGTAAGAATTAGATGTCTTAGGCTATTCTTCTAAAATAATTTCCTCTAGTGTTATCTCATGGAAATCTAACAGTGCTTTTATTAACAAAATTAGAATAACTGTGTGGCTGCATATTTTCAGAGAACAGCGTTTAAAACAACATTGCAAAATGCTCAGTTCCCTCAGATGAACTTCAGACTAACCTGCTGCAGAGCTTCTTTTGGTTTATAGTAAAACATTTCAAAGTTAAAAGCAAGTTATTTATCAATCAGTCACATTGAAACAAAAGATCTTCGTATTTTTCTGACTTGGAAATATGCCAGAGTAATGCTATTTAGTGTATAAACTTTTGGATATTCACAGACACACTTAATGATTTGTATCTGCTAGTTAACCATCTAGCTTGTCTGACAAGACTCACCAGATTTAGAAGAGCCAGGACATCATCTATATGCTCTATCACCTGGAACAATCTGTCAAGGCAAGGCAAAGTAAGGGTATTGTGAACAAGCCAACTCACAAAATATATTTTACAACACTACATATAAACTGTACATTTATGATAGTATCGGGGAGCCTGATTTCCTTTGTCCCAGAATTAATACAAGTACTCCAGGTGCTACCAAAACTCATGTAGTTCAAATACAAAAATAATTTGTTAGAAAAACCTTAAAGTGAGATAAAATCAAGTTCAATCATGGAGCAGTTATTAAGAACCTGGTTTCTATTTGAATGGCAGAGTATTTTCAAAATTTTAAGCCTTAGAATCATTTTTCCTGACAAGACAGCACACAAAGAAAAAGCTTTCCTTGCAAACGTCCCCAGATTTTGTTAATGAAACTCCTCATTCACAAAACTGGCACTTAGAATCAACAGCACCCATCACCCTCCACAAAACGCTGAGACTGTACCTCAGCATGTACTCATATAGGCAAAGAAAAGCACTGTGATAGAGGAATGGATGTGAGGTGTAAGTTTCAAATACTGAATTACAGGTTGCATGCCTTTATTGGAATGCAGTCAATCCACTTGCATAGTGATATTTTTAAATTTCAAAATTTAAACAAAAACTGTCCTGGCTCCAGTATGACACCTGCATGCCAATTTCTTTTTAACCACCAAGACATGGCAGGTGGGGGTGTCCATAGCTCTATGAAGTACAGAATCTGCAACACTAAAATTGATTTTGTGACAACTACTGCTGAGGACAGAGAGATGAGTTTTAGGCCAGCTGTACTATAGAAGTTCCTTTGTTGAGGAGCATACAAGTTATAAATTCATGTTTTTTCAGCATAATTAGAAGTCTAATTCCATCTAGCCTTCAAGGTAAAATGAAAACTAACTCTAAAAAGATATATATAATGCTTGTTTTTCACTGTATCACTATGGGAGTGGTGTAAGAGTAGCTATTCACTGCTAAGGGTAGCATTTCTTTACAATGATTTTCTAACATTACTTAACAACAGACAATTCAGAAGTCTGGCAGCAAGACAGCAATACATCAGAGACATGGTTATCTGCTGCACTTTCTAGCTTTTAACTTTAGATTTAAATACCATGTTCCTACCTTACATGAGCTGCCCATGCCACTGTGACTATTAAAAAGGTCATCAAGTAGACTGCAATTTTTGCTAGGAGAAGTTGCTGAACACTTTCACCTAATTTCTGAAACAGAAAGTGACACCCAAGGAAACAAAATTTAAATGTTATGTTACAAAATTATTACCTAAGTCTGAAAAAGAGACGAAAATTTGGAAAATGCCTCCCAAGTATGCAGTTCCCATTCAACTGTCTCTTTAGTACATTGCAGAGAAACCAGTTTATTAGGAACTTATTAAGTAGGCTGAAATATAGCATTTGATGTACCAACACATCAATCTGTAAAAGGGCTTTCCAATGCTCTATTCACCTTGTTATTTATTTATGCATTCTCTCATCACTGTTACTACAATAATGCATTTCAGAGAACTGCATACAATATGCCTCTTTTACTTTTACAGCATTGACTTCTGTAGTAGAAGCATTACAGCCCTTTCATGTGACGATTGTTAACAAGGAGAAAGGAGAGGGCTTAAGCTCAGCAAATTTTGCAAATACCACTACAATGGCTTAAACAGACTCATATGGTATATGTGCTGTGTTACAGATCTTATTTGAGCTTCTTAAACTAACATTTAAGGTCTGTTTAAGAGTAGAAAAATAAATAATGATAAAAGAAAAAACCTGTAAACTTTCTCAAATTATTAATGATTCCTAAATTTCCTGGGTATTCTCAGAATTAATTTATTTTCTGTAGTCTTCTTTTTCCACCTTTGTTTATTCAAATTATATTTATTTTGAACTCGACTTCAAATCTAGCATTCAGATTGTGCCATTTAAGTGGCTTCTCTCAGTGATGGTTTACTCCCAAGAAGACCAGATGCTTCCTGAAAGATGTTTTGGTCAGATGGCAATTTATTTATTTTTCATCGAAAAGTAACTAGATATAATGTATGGCCTACAACATATAGCTTATTCAGGCTTTATGTCACAACACCTGCATATAACACAAATCTTTATCTAAAAGTTTTACACCCGAAGTTCACCAGCTCCTTGCCCTATGCGAAATTTCTGTTAGGTTTAATGTTGCTTAATGGCTTCTGCTTTTGAAAGCCTGTAACTCGAAATGGAGCGGGCGTGCTAAACGAGGATGTTGCATCTACTGGCGAGGACACAAGAAACAACAAACGGCACGTGATACCTGGTCAGGATGTATTTTTGTGTGAGCCACCGGCAAAATCTGAAATGACAAAATGTTTATTAGCAAATGACGCTCTTTTCCTTGTTGAGCACTTCCCTAAAACCACGCAACCTTCAGGTGCCCGCGGATCGCGTAGCCAGGAGCAGCTCTGGAAGTCACAGCCGCTCTCGGGCCGTGGCCCGGCCCTCCACGGCCGGCACTGCCGACACCGCTCAGGGACGGCCGCCGACATGTCGCGACAGCGGGGCGGGCGCGGGGGCGGGCGCGGGGCCGGGCGGCACCGGCGGATCGCAGCCCCGCGGGGGCG
>WAAE01012954.1:72355-84491 GCA_013400495.1 Nicator chloris
CGGGACCAGCCGCGGCTGCCCCAGGCTTCTCCCTCCCTCCCGCCGCCGGGCGCTCACCATCACGGTGGCGATGATGGAGAGCAGCGCGTCGCTGTAGGCCAGCAGCCGGTGCGATGTCTGCGTGCTGCTGCCCGGCTCCGGCCCCAGCTCCGGGCCGCGCTCCCGCGCCGCGGCCCGCGGAGCCGACATGGCCCCGCTGCGCTCGGCGGCGGCGGGGCGGTGCTTCCCCTCGCCCTCAGAGGGGCGGTGGCCGCCCGCTGCCCCTGGGGGCGGAGGAACGCTGCTCGCGGAAACAACGGGATACGTGTCCGTGAGTGGTCGTGAGGCTGGACGTCCAGCGGCTGAAGCAGTAATCCCGCCTCTAAAAGGCCTTCCAGTTCAGCTCTGCGTTTTCCGTAATAGCATCCTGAATCTAGTGGCCCTGACCGTGCTTTCTACACCGGCCAGGAAACATCAGCAGAAGAGGCAAAGGAAAGCATGACTCTTACAGAAGCAATTGATTTTCCTCAAACAAATTCCCTTTTTAAAATGGGGAGAGCATATCATCGGTTGAGGGAGGTGATCCCATCCCTCTGCTCAGCCCTGGTGAGTGCTGTATCCAAATCTGAGCCTCTCAGTCCAAGGGACACATGGAGCTCCTGGAGCAGGCCCAGTAGAGGGTGACAAAGATGATTAAAGGACTGGAGCATCTCTCTTACCAGGGAGAGCTGAAAGAGGTGGGCCTGCTCAGCCTTGAGAAGAGGCAACTGAGAGGGGAACCTTGGGAATGTCTGTAAGTATCTAATGGGTTGGTGCCAAGAAGATGGACATAGGCTCTTCTCTGCAGTGCCAAACAATAAGATGAGAGCCAGCAGAAAAGCAAAAAAGCTGCACCTGAGTATGAGGAAGAACTTCCTTACTGTGTGGGTGATCACAGACAGGAACAGTTTGCCCAGAGATGTTGTTGGGTCTCCATCAATGAAGAAGAACTGTCTGGATGCAATCCTGTGCCATGGGCTCTAGAATAACCCTGCAATCTTAGCCATTTTTTGATTCTGTGGTCTTGTGAAATAAAGACCTGCGGAGCTACAGGCCAGTCAGTTCCACCTCTGTGCCTGGTGAAATCCCCAGGGAAACTATGGTAAGGCATATGGAAAATAAGGAGGTTGTTAGTGGCAGCCAATGTGGCTTCATTAAGGGCAAATCATGCCTGACGAATGTGGTGGCCTTCTGCGATGGAGTTTTAGAGGTGATGGGTGAGGGGAGAGCTGACATCATCCACCTGGACTTGTGCAAAGCATTTGCACCCAGTGGTTTTGGTGGGAAGGGACATTAAAAATTGACTGTTCCAACCCCCCTGCAGTGGGCAGGGACACATTTCACTAGACCAGTTAATCAAAGTGCCATCCAGTCTGGCCTTGAGCACTTCAGAGATGGGACATCCACAGCTTCTCTGGGCAACCTGCTCAACTGCCTCACCACCTTTATAGTAAAGAATTTCTTCCTAATATCCAACCTGAGCCTAACCCTCCTTCAGCTTAGAGCCATTCACTCTTGACCTGTCACTATACGCTGTTGCCCAAAGTCTCCATCTTTCTTGTAGTCCTTTCAGGTACTGGAAGCCTGCCTTCTCTTTTCCAGGCTGAATCATCCCAGTTGTCTCAGCCTTTCCTCATAGGAGATGTGCTCCATCCCTCTGATCATCTTGGTGACCCTTCCCTAGACTCACTCCAACATGTCCATGTCCTTCCTGTGCCGGGACCCCAGAGCTGGATGCAGGGTTCCAGCTGGGGTCTCACCAGGGCAGAGCAGAGGGGCAGAATCCCCTCCCTGCCCTGCTGCCCACACTACTCTGGATGCAGCCCAGGACACGTTTGGCTTTCTGGGCTGGGAGTGCTCATGCCCAGGTCACGTCAAGCTTCTCATTCACCACAGTTGTCCTGATCTGGGTGCAACACCTTGCACTTGGTCTTGTTAAACCTCATGAGATTCCCATGGGGCCACTTCTCCCACCTGTCCAGGTCCTTCCAGAAGACTTCCAGTCCTTCAGGTGTGTCAACCACATCACTTAGCTGGGTGAGATCTGCAAATTTGCTGAGATTGCACGCAATCCCTTCATCTATGTCACTAATGAAGATATTGAATAACACTGGTCCCAGTATGGACCGCTGACAGACACCACTTGTTACTGATTTCCATCAGGACTCTGAGTTATTGACCACTACCTTCTGGATGGTCAATGGCTGAGAGACCTGATGGACATCCATGACAACTTCTGATACTACATTTGGACATATTGGAAAAGGATGTATTTCTTTGTGAACCCTTTGTGATCATGTATTGATAGATAATATTACTGCATATAAAAGTAATCACTTGAATATTTGTGCTTGTATTTTTGTTAGAATTGTGTCTTTAGTTATCCAGGTCTTGTCACATGTTACAGTTGTTATTACATGATGATTTACAACAGCTGTTAAAAGAGACCCATGAAAATGGATAGAAGGCTCTGATCATTGTCCATCATAATACAGATGAAATACATGGTGTCGTGGAATGGGTGAAGAAGGATGGAGAGTATCAGTGGTGACACCCTTTTCAGATGGTCACTCACTGCTGTGGAAATTTTCAGTAGACTGTTTCACCCTGTTGTTCTTTTAATATTGACTGTTTTACTTTAGTAATAGCCAGTCTGGATGGATGCAAATGAAAGGTGTTCAGGAGAGGGATAAGGAATTGCCCTATAGGGACACCCCAAAAAATTGATTATGGAAGTACTGAGTTGAAGGTGTGACTGTAGCTGTGGTACAAATTGTCGCGTCTGCCCTGGATTCTGGAGCAGGCAGCAAACCTGGCTGTGGCTGTCACTGATCCCCGAGGGGCGCGGCTGATAAAGAGGGCTGCAGGGTCTCTAGGGAGAGAACCCCACTTGAGCCCACCCAGGCGGTGAGACGATCCGTGGCTTCGCTCATGGCTGGTATTTGTAGATTCTTTCAGCAATAGGTCAGCGACTTGAGGTGAGGCAAAGGGCAAAGAGGGGCCACACAGTCACTGATTCCCCAAACTACTTTATTGTGGTCAGGAAAGGGGAGTGACAGTATGGCTTGGGGACTCCTGGCTGGGGAGCAACCAGTGGCAGGCGTTACCACGGTGACAACCCAGGCACAAGAGCGAAGAGGAATGGGAGAACAACAGCTTATAAAAGGGGGTGGAACGATGGGAGGGTACAGATGCTTAGCCAATAAAAAATTAAAATGGGAGGGGAGTACAGAACATCAATCATAACTAAAACCAATAGGAACAGATAGGGGGAGTGCCAGGCTCTCAACAACCCATCAGGGGATGAGAAAGGGAGAAGGATCTGGAACTAAGGGAGTGGAACGGAGGGATTGACAACCCGTTCAATTGGGAGGGTTGGGGAGGGAACTACAATACCTTGTATGGGAATGGGGCATGGACAACTCGGGACAGACAGGGAAGGATCTGGATAACTGGGAGGGGTCAGGAAGAATGGCATTTGGAAGAAACCAAATCATAACTCCACAAAAGGGGACAGGAAGGAACCATCTTTGGGATGCCAATTGCAATTTTAAAATAAAATTGCGCACCGCAACAACTTTTTTATTTAGTTTGTGAGGGAAAGGGGAAAAGTAAAAGAAGAAAAGGAAAGGGGTTACGGCACGCCCCTCTAGACTGGGGATCCAGGCCCCTGAGGGTTGCTTGAGCGAGTGAACCAAGGTCTCCTAACCGGGGCAACCAAAGGGGTCGGGGAGAGGATTCGGAGAAGGGATTTTTTCAAAACGTAAAAGGCTAACATAACAAACATAATGACAAATAAAAACATAAACAAATCCCTAAGAACCTGAGCCCACCACCCTGAGAGTCCCATTGCCCTGAATTCCACGCCCAACAGTCCACTAGAGTCCATGGAAGTGCCGCTGACCGCTTCAGATATTTTGGAAACTGTCTGGTTCCACAACCTTCCAACCCAGCCTTCTTGCTCGACTTGGATGTTAGAGACCATCTGCCTCATCTTCTGGATGGTCCCCTGGATGGACTCACTTTTTGATGTTAGGTTAAAGCAGCACATTCCCTCGAATTCTTCGCATCCATGCCCATGAGCCAGTAAGAGGAAATTAATTGCAGCTTGATTTTACAAAGTCGCCTCCCTGGTGACTCTGCCCTCTTCTAGGAGGTCACTTAGGGCAACAGAAGTCAAATTTGCCTGTTTGGCTACCCAGCACTCAAGCTGGCCCAATTCCCCGCGTGCTTTCGCCGCTGCCACCCAAGGCAAGGAAATAGAGACGGTGATCCTTTTTGACTTGCTCCAATGTATGATTTTATCATTACAATGTTCTCCAATCGGTTCTGCACCCTCATGTTTGAGTTTTGAAAGGCCGGATTTCGAAGTTTTTGCCAATTGTTGGTTAGCCACAGACAACTGCCCTAGGGTGCAGGGGCCTCCTACAAGAAGGGAGGGGATGCCTGCCCAGGCACGATCCCTGCAGATGAGGAACGTGCCCTTTTCCAATTTGAGGGGGGTAGGGGGAAAGGTCCTCTGTGGAGGGCATAGATACTTTCTCGAGATAGTGACACCATTGTGCGGCAGAGAGCTCTGGTTGGTGTTGGGAAAGGTAACAAAATTGGTCTACATAATGGTAAGAAGGGTGGGGTCTAAAAGCAAAATGAACACACCAATGGGCTTTGGAAGAGCCCAAGAGTTCAAACTCCTGAGGCTCCTCCTCCGCCCTCGGGAGCTTCTCTGCCCAGTCCCTCCACAGAGCCATGGGGTTATGAATAGGTAGTTTAATTTTATATTGAACACGATCCTTAACATAAATGTAAAAAGGGTCTTTGCCTGAATTTACTGTATCCTTTATTGCCATGAGGGATTTGGGAAATTTTGCGAGCTCGAAGGGAATCCCCACCAGGGAGGTTGAAAGAGGATCCTCTACAGGCTGATTGTTTAAACACAGACCATCCTGCTTAAGGGCATGGGCGAGGGTGACCCAGATGTTTTTCTTGGGCTGAGGGACGATCCAAGTCGAGACTGGCGTTGGAAGAGTCAGCAGCATAAAAATCAGTCGGAGTGTCACAAGCGGCTGTAGTTGCTTCACTGGGGCACGCATTCTCAGCATTCCCAGGGCTGGTGTAAAGCGGATCAGGGTGACAGGACTCCCCCTTTCAAATAAATAGAAAAGGAACATCTGTTAACTTAACAGTTTGAACTAACAAAACATTCAGAGGGAGGATGGGGGTGAGGGCACTGAAAGGAGAGGGTTAAACAACGGAGGGTAGGGTCTTTCTCCTCCTGTGGAGAGCTGGTGAGGTGATGTCTCTTGGACGGTCCGGCGGCTTTGGTTTGGCAGTGGTCATTGGTGGTTGTGGAAGGCGGAGGCAGGGGCGAATAAATCACCGGGGGAACCATTTTGGACCTGAGGGAGTGGACACGCAGGCGTATCCACGCCCCCAGGTTAGGAGCTCAAAGGGCCCCTTTACCTCTCCTGACTCCATGTCCCTGACCAACACCGGTGGTTTCTTTGCTGGTTCAAACATCGGGTCTCCCTGGAAATGACGAACGACAGGAGGGGACAGGTTATCAAACAAGCAGTTAAGAAAGTTAATGGTAAAAAGCGCTTTGGCGACTTGATGGTGGGGGGACGTTAACGTGCAGTCGCCCTTTTGCCGCTCGAGGACTTGCTTGAGAGTTTGATGGGTCCTCTCAATTACAGCCTGACCAGTGGGGGAGTAGGGGATGCCTCTGTGATGTTTAATTCTCCACTGCTGCAAAAAGTCTCCAAAGGCTCTGGAGGTATATGCCGGACCATTGTCAGTCTTCAAGATCTTGGGGACACCCAGAGTGGAGAAAGCCAGCAAAAAATGTTTTTTAGCATCGGCTGACCTCTCCCCAGTGTGGGCTGAGGTGAAGACCGCACCAGAGAAGGTATCAACGGACACATGAAGGAACTTCAACCTCCCGAACTCAGCAAAATGGGTGACGTCGGTTTGCCAAATTTCATTGCTTGTCAGTCCTCGGGGGTTGACCCCCATGCCCATAGATGGAAGAGCCCCTCGCTGACATTGGGGGCATGTGGCCACAATGGCTCTGGCCTGGTCACGCCTTAGGTGGAATTGGCGTACCAGACCAGGCACATTCTGATGGAATTGCTGGTGGCTTATTTTAGCTCTCTCGAAGGTGTTGATGGGATCAGCTAAATGTAATGTGGTGGCTAGGATGTCAGCTCTCCGATTCCCCTCAGAAATGAACCCGGGTAGGTCAGTGTGGGATCTCATATGCATTATGAAAAATGAGTGCTTTCTATGGGAGACTAACTGCACTAATCTAGAAAGCAACTCGAAAATTTTTGGGTTGGAGACTTCCTGGAGCACCGCATGTTCTGCTCTAGATACTACCCCTGCTACATATGCTGAATCGGTGACAATGTTAATAGGTTCAGAGAACCTTTCGAAGACTCTGACGACTGCGTCTAACTCAGCAACTTGTGGAGAACCTTCCACAATTTTAACGTCAGTCTCCCATTGCTGAGTTGTTGGATCTTTCCAAGTGAATACTGATCTTTTTGATCCACCTGATGCATCGGTAAAAATGGTCAGGGCCTTCAGGGGTGACCGTGATTGAATTTCTTTTGGGATCAGATTGAAATTCATATTGAACAATTTATGGCCAGGACAATGGATGGAAATTTGGCCTGGGTAACTATCCAGAGCGAACTGTAAACTCTCGTTGTCCCGCAGCAGTTGCTCGAGAGTCTCCTGCGACATCCTCCCTGTGGACAACTGCAGGGGGATGTGGATGCATGTAATTCCACACCGGCCAGGGAACGGAGCCTGACCCTAGCCTT
Organism: Nicator chloris; assembly: GCA_013400495.1. Lineage (NCBI taxonomy): Eukaryota > Metazoa > Chordata > Aves > Passeriformes > Pycnonotidae > Nicator > Nicator chloris. The sequence continues at coordinate 79,198 of WAAE01012954.1, forward strand.
TACCACTAGCTGGGCCACCAGCTCCTGTGGCTTGGTAATACTTTTGGACATAGAATGGCTCAGGAACACCCACTCTATTATCAAGAGGGGATCCCTGGAGACCTTGTCCCACTGAAAAATCAGGGCATACAAGTGTGGCATACAATTTTCCCAGGATGACAAGGTTGAAGGGAAGTTCAGGCCGGCAACGGTGGGCTTGCTGACTTTCCAGTGCCCCCTGAACCCTCTCAAGCGCTGCCCTCGCCTCCTGAGTCAGAACCCTTGGAGAATCCAGCTCCTCTTCCCCTTTGTAAAGGTTAAAGAGAGGGGCAAGATCCCCCGTGGTGAGCCCCAGCCAGGGTCTGACCCAGTTCAAGGAGCCGCACAGCTGGTGGATGTCCCTCAGGGTCTCGGGTTTATCATTGATCTCTAAGCGTTGAGGCATGATGGTTCGCGCTGAGATCTCCAAGCCCAAATACCTCCAGGGTGGCAGCACCTGCACTTTAGAGTGCTGAATCTCAAATCCAGCACTGGTCAAGGCAGCAATCATGGGGTCAAGCAAGTGTGCAACTGCGTCATCATCGGGGGCACACACCAAGACGTCATCCATATAATGGAGAATGGATGCGTCTTCCCCCGCTTGGGCACGCACTGGGGGAAGGAGTTTGGGAATGTACCTCTGGCAGATGGTTGGCGAGTTCTTCATCCCTTGAGGAAGAACCCGCCAGTGGTAGCGTCGCCAGGGAGCTTCTCGATTAATAGATGGTACAGAGAAGGCAAACCTAGGAGCGTCTACTGGATGTAGAGGTGTTACGGTTTGACATTGATTGCTAAACATTCCCTCATCTGAGATCGTGACTAAAAGAGAAACAAAGGCAAAACAATCTATAAATCAAAAGATAGATTTATTCACACGGACACTAAAGAAAGAGAAAAGAAAAAACAACATGAAAATATTACAAAACACTTTTCTCTCTTTCATTTAACAACTACTCTAATCTAACTACATATCTAGTGTCCTATTCCCCTGTGGCCTGCCCGAAATGCCACAGGGGTTTTTCTCTCAGTCTCTGGGAACATTTTAAAATGCTTACCTAGCTCAGTGAAGGTTTAGTCAGCCTACACTGCTGCTAGATGCAACATTCTCCCAAAACTACTAAGGAAAAACATAGTCTACTTTCTATGAAGTCTTCATTCTTCTACTCTTTCTCAACTCATCTTCTTCATCTCAACACTGTTATTGAAAGACGAGAAAAGGGTCTAACAACTTATATTTAAGACTAGGGGCTCTCATCTTCTTGTCATCTTGCTCACAACTACTCTACTGCTTTAGGGTAGGTGGCCCTCACTCTATGAGGCTCTATCTTTTCTTCTCGGCCTCACCCCGGGGTGATGGGGGGAAGGGAGCTCTCTCTCACGGACTCGGCACCTCTCCCGCCGGGGCCTCTCCCGCCAGCGCCTCTGGCACCTGCGCTGCTNCTCGGGGCGGCTCGCCAGCTCTGCGCAGCCCATCCCGGCCACCTACCATGGCCCCGCACCCCCCTTCCCCTCACGGCCCCGTCTCCATCCCTGCTTAACAGCAGAGGGGAGGGGATAGAAATGGGGACGGGAGGCCTCGGCCCTCTGACCCCGGCCTGGGCCCCCAGGCCACCCCAAATTGGGGTGTCCTGGAGCGTTACCTTGCCACAGGACAGAAAGAGACTAACTTCCTGCTCTGTCAACCTTTTAACTCCTTGGGACAGTGGGAAGTGTTTCGCTATACGTATATACGTAATATCCTTTTCCTTTTTTTTATTTTTCAAACCATCACAAGAGGTATGTTGAAAAAACAGTCTTTAATATCAAACACCGCAAGCTTGTAATCTTGGGGCAGCATCGAGGGGGAGGGCCTGCCCGGTTGGAGAGGGCCCATGTCTTCAATTACTTCATTAATTTTACGGAGGTCATGGAGAAGCCTCCATCTCTCCCCGTCTTGCTTCTTTATGACAAAGACGGGGGAGTTCCAAGGACTGGTGGACTCAACAATGTGTCCTGCGTGGAGCTGCTCCTCCACGAGCTCATTGAGTGCCTTTAATTTTTGTTTATTGAGAGGCCACTGATCCACCCAGACTGGTTTGTCAGTCAGCCAATTCAGTTTCAGGGTGTGGCACTCCGCAGTGGCCTCTACTGAAAAACCTGGGGGGCTCCTGACAGGCCCAATTCAAGCCCCCACTGAGACATGGCATCCCTGCCCCACAACGGACATCCCCTCTTAACGACAAAAGGACAGACTGTAGCCAATCGTCCACCTGGCCCCGTAATTTGGACTGCCCTCTTCGCTTGCTTCGCCAATTCGAAACCGCCTATGCCCAGCACACGGTCGTCGGTGGCCCTCAGCTCCCGCTCCTTCGGCCACACTGCTGTTGGAATCAAGGTGATGTCAGCCCCCGTGTTCAGCAGTCCCTCGATTTGTCTTACATCCCCTCCCTGGCTCACCGAATACCAGGCCATGTCCACCGAATACAGGTCCTTGTCCATGACCTGGACCCATGACACTAAATGGGTGTCTGCGAAGTCGATCTCTGCCAGGAGATCGGGGTGTGGCTCCTCAGGTGGTTTTGGGACCAAATTCCTAGTTGGAATCGCTTGGGCGATGACTTGCCCTTTTGGGAGAGTGATGGCGGGGGCGGACAGTGCGTACCCAAAGGACGAGGCACTCCAGGCAAGATGGTAGATTGCCTGGTAGATTGCCCCCTCAATTTCGGGGGGGGTGTATTTGGTGTCCCCAACGACGAGGCAATCGCAACGAATCCTGTCCAATCCTGTCTCCGTCTGAGCAGAGTCGAAAATGACTCTGCACCAGTCGGTGTTTTTCAGGGTCACGGAGTCAGAGAGGACTAGCTTAAATGGCGAGTGCCTCCAGACAACTTTGACCCTGCCTCTCACCACCGGTCCAGCTGACGCCGGATCGGGCCACTAAGTCTTGTAGTAGGGTGCCGTTGTTCCCCGAGAGTGTCTCAGCAGACACTGTCCCCGGCTAGCTATGTGGGAACAGCACCAGTAAACAGGCAGCCTGTCACCCTGGGCTGTCACTTGCCTCAGGGGTCGAGTCTGTTCCTTGTGAGTTCTTTTCCCTGTTATGTCCTCAGAGTGGATACGGCATACGGCGAGGAAAGAAGGAGAGTCTCTAAGCAGGGGCAAAATCCAGCTTTATTGTGGAGCTCTGAAATGGGGATCCACCACTGAAGGGTGCCAGCTGCAGAGAGCCCAGAACAAAGCTGGGCGGGATCTTTTATTTGGGGGTGGAACAAGGGGTGTCAACAATAAATCCTCCAATAACAACAGAGGGGTGGAGGGTCCCAACTTTGACATACAGAACTCTTAACCAACAATCAGAGGGAGGGGAGGGACCCCCTGGACCCCAGCCTATCACTCGACGCTCCCTCTGGAATCATCCAGAAGGACAGGAAGGGCTGCCGAGTGACAGACAGGGCCCAGAGGGAGGGGATGCATGGATTGATAGGGAAAAGTCTGGAAATCAAGGAGGAGACAACTGATTGACTTCTTGGGAGAAACCAAATTGAAGCTTACAATAGGGGAGGAAGAACAAACCATGAAACAAACCACAACATCTCCCCCTTTTTTAACTTTTAAAGGAAAGGGTACTGAAACTTAAAATGAGGTAAACTCAAAGGGAGTGGGGAGATATTCAGACTCTGAGTACAAGTCAGCGAACCACGCCTGTTGCGTAGGATATCCTTCTACGGCTAGACCTTCTGGGAGGTCACACTCAGGGTCTTCCTCTGGGTCACTGTTAGGTTGTTCAACTACGTAAAAACCATCATTTTCAGGGAGTTTCACGGCAAAAACATCGGGAATTGGAGGGGAAGAAACAGTCTTCTTCAACAAATGTGTAACCAAAGACTTAATAACACAAACAGAGATCCAAATAATGATAATGACAATCAAAAAGATAAATATGCCCTTGACTAAAGATATGGCCCACCCAGCTAAACCCCATCCCTTGAACAAGTTGCTGAACCAGTCTGGTGTTTCTTGTTGTATTTTGTTAACCATATCTTTCATCTTCGACACCGTTTTTCAGATATTTTCGGCTTTCGTGGAGAAGTTGAGACAGCACATCCCGTCAAAATCCTCACAAGAGTATTGGTGCTGGAGGAGAAGGAAATCGATGGTTGCCCTGTTCTTTAGTGTTTCCTGCCTAAGTGTCTCCTCGTCTTCCAGGAGGTCAGAGATGGCAGCTGATGTAAGGTTGGCCTGTTTGGCCGACCAGCACTCTAAATGAGCCAATTTATTTAGAGCTTTAGCTGTTGCCACCCAGGGTAAAGTGACAGTGATGGCAACACTTTTTCCAACCGCCCAATGAGTGACTGTATCATCACAAGTTTGGTCCAAATTGATTGCTGTACGTTTAGTAATGACTAATCTCCCTGACAATTTTTGATTTTCCCTTTTTGTTTGCCAATGGATTAATTTGGTTCGGTTCGGTCCAAACACGCTCAGCTTGCCCAGAGTACATGGGCCTCCGGAAAGGCGAGGGGGGATGCCTGCCCATGCCTTATTTCCACAGATTAGGAAGATTCCTTTTGGGAGTTTTCTCTTCTCTGCCTCAACTAGTGTCCTCAGTTTGGCTTTATTAATTTCCCCACACCACTTTTCCTCAGTATAATTATTGTTTTTCGGGGTAACTACTGTGAGGGGACGAGGAGTGCGGGTCACGGTGGCAAAGTCAAGGCAGAAGGGTGCCTTTATTGACCCCAACAAATCAATTTGTTGAGGCTCGTTGCGTGGAATAGGCAAAGATTGTACCCAATCCTCCCAAGCAATCAAGGGGTTGACAGGCTTGAGAGGTGGACGAGCAAAATAAGGCAAATTTGTAAGAGAGGGTGGAAACTCTTCATGTCTAAGTGGGATCCCCACTAGGCAGGTCGACAGAACATTGGCTGGAGATGTTGGATCCAGACACAGATGATCTTGGTTTATGGATTTGGCAAGGGCTAACCATATATTTTCTCTTGACGGAAGTACTTCTCCTGGGCCGAGAATGATTGATTGAAGGTGAGAGGTGGTCAACAACATCAGCATTAGGGAAAGGACCTTTATCATTGGTGGAGCCATGGAAAATAACTGAAAAAGAAAGACAATTCATTAGGATGTATTTTCCAGACTTTATGATAACACAGGGAGGAGAAATACAGAAAAGGTTATAGTGCAGGGATCAGACAGAACTCCTCCGATGCCTCCTTTTCCTTCGCCAGCTAGCTTTGGTCCTTTCCAGTGGGGGATCTGGCTTCTTCTTCGTCCTGGGCAGGAAG
>WAAE01012955.1:0-18937 GCA_013400495.1 Nicator chloris
GCTGGTGTGACAAGCACTTTTTTTTATTTTCTGTAGAGCCAGGCAAGCTTCTGAAGGGAGGACTTTCCATCTCTCCTGTTCTCCTCTGTATGTGGTTCCTTTGCTGCATAACACACACGCTGGGGCACTCACCTGGAGGCAGGTCCTGAGATGCTGCCACTGCATTCCACACTGAACAGCATCCCGGGATAGCATGCAAGGGGGATCAGGGGTGTCCTTGGGCTCGTCCCTGGAAAGGTAAATCCAGGCCTGGCTGGTGTTCACTGCTTCTTGCACTTTCTGAAGCACTTCCCTGCCCCTCTGGCATAAGGAGGAAGCGTGCTTGGTAATAAATTAAAGGAAAAACTAGAATAGTGCATCCCAAAGGGAGACAGTAGAGATGAAAAGTACTTGTCAAGCCATGCCTCACTTAGATGACGTGGGAAAAAGTCATAAATATGGCTAGTGTAGCATCTCCAAAGTGCCTCCAGTGAATCAAAATAAAGAAACATTTAAGCACAGGAGTCTGAAGTCACCAGGACAGCTGCAACACAGAGGTGAGAATAATTTACAGAGAACCCAGAGAGGCTGTACGGGTTTATGTTCCCCACGTGTTCTCTTGCAGCACAAAGGTAACCTGCTGGTGGAACAAGTTTTCAGTGATTTATCTCCTGCTGCCTTTCAATTAATATTGAAAATTTTTGACTTACAGTGTAAAAACCTGTTAGTGACATCATTCCAGGGCAATAAAGCTTGACATGAGGCCACAGAGACTCCCAGCCCTCTGCACCCTGGGCAGAGGTGTGATTTCTGTAATGTTGCTGCCATGGGCAGTGATATGGGGTGCTTATTCCTTAGGCTTTATCTTTGCTGCTCCAATTGCAGCCTCAGCAGCACACACGAGGGTGTGCATGCACAGACACAGATGCCACAGTCTGATCCCATACTGGGGACAGAAGTTACACCAGTGGCTGCAGCCCTTCTCTGACCCTTCAGGGCACTGGCCAGAGACCAGACATGATACCAAACTGAGCTCTGGTCTGGGTCTTGCTCAACCAATAACTGAAGTTTATTGACGTAAAAAATTTAAATATGTATCTGGAACCATATTGCCCAAAGCCTCCTTTGTAGAGCTCACTATTGTTTCTCATGTGATGTTCTCTGGGTACTTTCACAAACTGTTGCTGCACGTTTCCTTGGGAAGTCTCTGTGGTTGTAAACCATCAGCAGATGTCTCATTTTTCTGAAACATCAAGAAACTGGCAGCTTTACTAACAGAAAAATAAGGGAGAACATTTTTCTTGTTGTTACGTAGCTCCCCGTTAAGCACAGAGGTCTGCAGTTCCTGCTCATATTTGGATTTTGTTGTTTAGTCTTGCCCCCAAGGAATCCATCCCTCTGATATCCAGCCCTATTTTGAAACAGACACTAGAAATGCCATTTCTGTGCCGTCAGGTTTTGCAATCTTGACAGGTCCCCAGGCTAGCCTGGTGTCCACCCTGCCCAGAAAGCCGAGCTCATTACCAGGGTCACTAATTACCCCTGCTGTGATCCCCCGGCCTCTTTGCTGTCCCTCTCCCTGAAGATGCAGAGAGGTCCTGGCTCCTTCCTGCCTGAGGGAGACCTGAGGGATGGCTGCATGTGCCTCTGCAGCTGGAAGCCAAGCACCACATTTCATTCCTGGTCTCCTCTCCTCTTGAGCCTGAGACCACATCAGCCACAGCTGGCAGGAAGAGGAGGGGAGTTAAGCCATGCCTCAGTTAGTTCCTGAAGAGCTTCACTTTGCTCGTTTTGATGATTTTTTTTTTTTCTTTGACTCCATTTAGACACGGTTGTAACCCTGCAAAAACAGACTGGTTCAGCATCATGCTCTGAGCCAGAGCCAGCCCAAAGCACCAACTTTCTGGGCTTACTGGTGCCAAACAGGCAACAGCCACTGAGAATATAAACCACTGCTGGATGGTGTTCCTTGCAGCAGCACAGCCCAGGTTTGTTACAGAGCTCATCCAGCACATCAACATGCACACAGCATTTCTTTCGGGCTGTGTGTGGTTCTGTGATCCCTTAAGAACAAGTTCTGCAGTGCCCATCCATTCTGCAAAGAGAAGAGGCTTTTGGCTGTGTTAAAATGTGAGCCATCTCCCTGAATTTAGAAAAGGGAGGAGGATTTCTCTCCTGTCTGCTGGGGGATGAACACTGTGTTTGTAAATCTGCAGCAAAAAGCTGGGCAAAACATCTGCATTAGAGAGAAAGCCTGAAAGGAAAACAGAACTCCCTTGCATTGCAATCTCTGTGAGGTGTCTGCCAACCTTGTTTATCCTATTTGCTGGCAAGCCAAGAGTTTCAACCAATTATTAGTGCTTCCTTCCTCTTTACTCGTGCTGCTCACAACAACTCATATCAGCTCATCATTTCCGTGCTATTAGACAAAGTACTGTTTGGTATTCCCAAAATAAAGGGGAAACACAGCATGAGCAGTCTGTTTCAAATCCACTGCCACTGCTCAGGTCCTGCCTCACAACAGATCTTTCAACACCTGAAATCTGTTCTGTCTGCTGGACAGGACCTGAACTGAGCTGCTTTTCACCTGAAAAACCACAATAACAACAACCCAGCCAAAATGTTTTTAGCATTTTGAGCCCAAGAAGAACAAGTTTAGAAGAAATGCAAAATGTGGATGTCCCAAAGACCACAGTATAGCCAAGAAATTATTTGCCCATTGATGTCCATGAATTTACCACAGGACAAGGGAAAGGCAAAGGCTGTACAAATTTTGGCAGCTAAAGAACGGTGAGTTAGACCAGCAGGAGAGCCTTCTCTCCCTCTTTCTTTCAGTGGCAGTTGAACCTTCCTTTCCCTTTTTGATCTTCCTACAGCACTGTAATAGGACAGGAACCCCTCAATGCCTTTGTGGTTTTTATAAGCCCAGTGAGTCCTGCAGAGCTCTCCCAGTGCCAGCAGCCCAGCTGCCGTCCCTGTGCTCACACGTGGCAGATGCCTTTGTCCCCAGCCACAGACATGCATCATCCTGTGCCGTGTCCAGTGGGGCTTGGAAGATCCTCCACTCCTGGAACTGAGTTGTCATAGAACAAAAATGAAATGAGAAAACTGATTTGAACAAAAAAGAATGGGTTTGGTTTATATATAAATAATTCTGTTAGACCTGGAACACAAACACATCGAGCATTGGGTCAATAAGCCACGAGATAAACAGCAAGGAAATGTGAATTGGCTGTTTCACACCCCAGTGTAACCAATACACAGAAAGGCCACAGAGGCCAGGAAGGGGATATGAGAAAGGGATTTCTGCATATCCTTGAGCATCCACAATCTTTTGGGCCTTGATGTTAATGTAGAATCCAAACTATCTGCAGGATTTGGTGGAATCTAACAAGGCATGAGGAATTACAGAAGAATCAGAGACCTGATTCAAAGAAGGAGAGATAAGACTGTGTTGCAGTGATGCAGAGAAGGTTGGAGTCTTATTCGTAATCTTCTTGGAAAAAAGATTTAAGAACTCAGAAAAACAGTAACATGAAAGGAATCTTGTTTTTACCAGTGCAAGAGCAAATATTTAAAGTTCCACTGAAAAGCCCCAAAGTGCCTCGGAGGTATAGAGTGGGCCAATTGATTTTATTTCCAATTCATCCTTTTCTCTGCAGAGAAAGGGTCTTTTCAATAGATTATCTGCTCTTGTTCCAATCCTCAATAATAACAGTGCAAACCCATATGAGCTGCCTGTTGGGTAACTGGGACATGCTGCCTCTGTGTTGCCTAATCTGCCTGTCCATCTGCTAGAAGGTGCCAGGTCCTGCCTTGTGTTTACTGAGTGATTGCTGCCTTCATTGTGTTGACTAATTTGGCAAAGTGAAGTACAATCCCTTATCCAGCTCCATCTCCCTCTCAGCCCCAAAAGAAGGTTTTGCACGCAATCAGTTTCATGGAATGCTTCCAGTCACTTTAAGGGTGGGACCTGACTGCTTTTCGAAGAAGTTGTAAATTTTGAGAGGAAAATGGGAGACCAACAGCTGCACAGGCTACTATATAATGGTAAATAAAGTAAAAAGATGTTGAGGAAAGAATCACCTTTTATGTCTCCTTTCCCTTAGGATGGTTAGCGGGCTGCTGTATTGGAAAAGCTGTTTTTCAAGGAGAAAGGAACCTCCTTTTCCTCTGTGTAAGCCTAGTGGCATGAAAGAGAGAATCCCCTCAGTGAATCTGTCCCTCTGAGTGGGCCACCCCTTCTGCCTCTGTGCACAGCCCTTCCCCATGCCTCAGCTTTGTTCAGTGCTGCTTTATATATTTGTTTATTCTTTTACTCATCCGGTAACTTCTGCTTCTGCTGCTGCTGGAACTGGAGGGTGTCCATGGCTTTCCTTGTTCATCCATCTCTCATTCCCCACGTGTGGGAGCAGCTCACAGTCCGTGTGTACCTGTGGTGAGGAAATAAGGTGAGATATATATTTTTGCAGATTGTGTTCAATAAAAACATCCCCAAATATGACTCTTGGGTCTGTTTGGTTCCTTGAAAGAGAGGGTTTGAAAAGCCACATTTGAACTGATCTCATAGGAAGGAAGTATTGGGAATGGCAAGGGGGCATATTAAGGTTAATCATAATTAGGAGTTAGGTGTAGGGCAAGAATGATGCTCTTAAGGCACACAGGTAAGGAAAAGGTCCAAGGTAAACCAGTATGTTCTGTGATTCCTTCCAGTGTTTTGCCACAATTACAACTCACCTGTGAGAGGTACAGAGTCTTCTGGACCCTCCTCTGCTGCTGCAGGGACCCAGCACAGTTCTTGGTCAGAAGGACTCAGCATGGTCCCAGGCAGGTCTGTACCTGTGCACAATCTTTAGGCCACTGCAAGCACCTTGCATTGATGGAGAAAAGGAATCTGAGTGTGATGTACCTGGGAAAGGGAAAAGGACAGGACTCTTCTGTGTCCTCCACCCTCTGATCTCCATCAAGGATCACAACTTAGGAATCTGATGGCGTCTGAGCAACCTCTTGTTTCTGAAGAATTCCAGGAAGGGTTTGCATAAACCAGCTGAGGAGTTCCTCATTCTGTATGTGACTCTGTGACTCCAATATCTATCCTGTGCCACCGTGTATAAAGTTACTTTCATTATCCAGTTTGTTTTCTTCTCACCCAAACACCCATTCAGTGACTATTTCCGCGGACCACTAGATTGACGTCATCTTTCACTCCTCCCTGAGGCGTAATTAAGACCATTGTCTACTGCTCAGTTTCAATCCAGATTCCAGTATTGGCCAGTGGCTCCCCAGTGTCCTTGAGAGTCCATTTGGTAATTGCCTGTCACCCTTAGGAGTTCTCGCTGTCTGTGGTGGAAGGGAGTCTAGGCTGTCACTCCTCAACAGCCTCGTGGCCTGAGAGGTGGTATTTAGTTGGTTTTCTACACCATTCCCATTCCTTTCTCGTATCTGAACCGTTTCTCCTACTGAATTTGTAACAAACATTTTACAGCATTCTCAGTTTATCTGTGGCCGTTTGTAAATGTTATCACAAGTATGTCCTGGCAACTTCCACGTGCAGAGCACTAGGAAATACACCCTAATTAGCCTGCCAAACTGCCTTGTAAGGTGGGTGAGCTTTCTGATCCTCCATCTGTCCATGCTGAAGTTCTCTGGTTTCTCCAAACCCATAAAACTGCCAGTGTCAGAGCCGAGGTTAAACTCAGAAATCCTTAGCTCCTGTAGCTGGGATCTGACCTTGCTGCTCCCACAGAAACCTCCCCATTCGGTTTGCAACTGACACACTGCACATTGCACACTGCAATCCATCCCTGCCCACATCAACAACCACCAGGAGACTTTAACCCCTTCGTGGCCCCACCACAAGGGAAAGGCTGCAGGTATATGCAGGGATGGGTACAGACAGGTCCTCCTGCCTGAGAACAGTTGAGGGCGTTTCTCCAAATGTCAGAGGGAGCCTTTCAGCTTAGTGTGAGATGTCCATTTTCAATTTTACATGCCCTGGACTGGGCATCTCTTTTTTTGCACTAAAAGTCACAGTAATTACTCTCCCTGTAAACAAAGAGTTTAATACGCTGAGGGGAATTCACTTAACTCAAGCCATGGCAGATTTATAGTTATTAAATGGAATGCCAGGAGCTTGTTAGCACTTTGGGAATCCTGGTTTCTTATTTCATAATCACATATTTATGGTTCCCACAGCACATTGTTTTTGTCTTGCCGTTCATTTATGGCAGATCTATTAAACTGCCACCACTAAGCTTCCAGGGCCTGGGCTGTAACTCTCTCCAGCACTCCTGTGATTGCATTTTCGTTCTTCTGGGGCTGGTTTGATGGAGATTGATACCAGTACCCTGGAGAATATAGAGAGAGCATGTTCTGCCCTACGAAGCAGGCACAAAATGAAGCCTGTGAATGACCTGTGGTCTGAGGAACACACTCCTTACACGAAGGATTCGTTATCTGCAGTCCCAGGTGTTGGCTCTTGGAGTGAGTGTGGATACACGGAGCCCACAGACTCCAGACTGGTGAGCTGAACACTGGGTGTGCTGCTGGGCTGTGAGCGGAGGGAGTAGCCCCTCACCCCTGCCACAGCTGCCCCCTCACACAGAAACCTCACAGCACATGTCCACACCCGTGCTTCTACCTTCTCCAGGCCTTTATAGGTTTTACAGTTAACGTGCAAGCCTCAGTTGTTCTCATCTTTTCTGCTGTTAATTTACCTCACTCTGCCCCGCTCTTCTCCTCCCTCTCCATTTCCATCAAGCCCTGGGTTGTTTGTGAGGCTTTGCCAGAACACCCAACCCCATGGCACTTGTCACATTTACGGAGCAGAGGGACTCTAGCCCAACGGTGCTATTCAAAAGTTAGGAAATCAGGTGAATTTCAGCGAGAACTTTTTCACAGAAGGGGCTGTAAAGTATTGGAAAGGGCTTCCCAGGGCAGTGGTAGGGTGCCCATCCCTGGAGGTGTCCAAGGAATGCCTGCACAGGGCACTTGGTGCTCTGAGCTGGTGACAAGGTGGGGATTGGTCACAGGTTGGACTTGATGATCTTGGAGGTCTTTTCCAGCCTCAGTGATTCTGGGATTCTGTGAAATGTGATGCATTTGTAAAGAGGTGGTATTTTAAGGGGCCTTAGAGAGGTGGCCTTATCATACAGGCAATTCTAGTTCTGGAATTCTCTCAAACTCAGGCCACCAATCTGCAACTGCCCATCAGTGAGGACAGTTTAGGGCAGAGCTTGACTACACTGCACCACAAAGAATTCATCCTCCCAACAGACATTTTTTCTTCACTTTTCTTTTTCTGTTATAGTAAACAATTCAGATGATGCACTGAAAATCCTTGTCCAAATATCAGTTTATTTAGTTGCTCATTCTCACACAGGGAATGACCTGGAGAGTGCTCTTTTGATTTCCTCCTTCATACCTCTGCCTCTTTTTTAGGAAAATGTACATTTTAAGTTAAAGGATAGTCTAGAACGCTACAGCTTTTCAGTCAAGTTTAAAAAGCACATACCAAAATAAATGCAAAGTTTCCACTTTGTACCCAAAACAGTAAAAAAAAAAAAAAAAAAAGGCAAAGCAGTCCCTGAGTGTTTTAATTCAGCAGCCAAATCACTGACTGCATGTTCCCAAGGACAAACAGGCATCTCTGAGCCTGTGGGAGCTGTGGGAGCAGCTCCCAGAGACCCCCGAGCTCAGGGAATCTGTGGCAATTAAGAGATCATAACTGATGTGGCAAAGTAAAATACCAAAAGGCATATAATGATACTAGGGAGCCATTTGGATCATTGGAAAAATGAAGAGTGAGCCAAAGCAGCAGAAAATAGAGCAGGAGGAGCCTGAGGTTTATTCAGTTGTTACTGAAGAGAATTCCTGAACAGCAGCGGAACCAGGGCCAGAATCCTGGGCCCCGTGAACTCAGCTGTGCTCCTGTCCTTGAGACTATCAACAGAGTTTGTTTTCTCTGCAAGTCTTGCATTCATTTCTAGGAAAAGAAGTCAGCAGGAACAGTGGGAGCTGTTCTCTTTTACGCATAACCAGCAAGGTTAGTACCTAAGCACTGATGTGGTCCTCTCTTCCAGGCTTGATGCCCCAGGTCAGGAAATAATTACAAGTATATTAGTCATAAGGCCAATAATAGTGGAATAAGGCAAGTGCCATCAGTGTCCTGCCTGGAGCACACACTTTCACTGAGGTGAGAGGTCAGTCAGCAGAACCAGCTTTGCTGGCAGCTCTTCAGACATCCACACAGATGCTGTTTGATTTTCAGTTCTGCCGTGCCACAGCTCCTCGGGCTGGGTCAGTTGGTCTTGCCCAGAACCAGACTCACACATTTTCAAAGGACCTTCCAGGTCAGATGAGGATTCGTCCTAGTTAGAAGGCAGCTGAGGGAGCTGGAACTTTCCCATCGCTACACTGAAGGATCTGCATTAAGCATCTGTTGCCTGCCCGTATTTTGGCTGGGGTTGGGGTGAGTGACCCTGCTGGACAGACAGAGGCAGAGCAGGGGGGAGCTCGGGCTGCTCAGCCTCCCCAGCGCTGCTGCAGCAGCAACAATTCTCATACCTCACAGCCTGTGGTGGGTGGCTTCGGCTTTTTTGGCCAGCACCCAGCAGACAGCAAGGATATCAGCTCTTGTTATTCCGGCTCGATTCCCTGTCTGCCTTCTGGTTCCTTTGTGGTGTGAATGCAGAAACCGCTGTGTATGTTTGTAGAACACAACAGCCCATTCAGACACTTACAAAAAGGTTTAAAACTAATAATTTTTTTTGTGCTTAAAAAACTAACAGATGCAACTAAAATTCTGTCAAGGACACAACTGAAGAGAGGAAGCAGGGAGCATTGTGTTTGTATGGAGGGAGGGTAACAAATAACAGTGGTTAGCAATCACTGGTTTCCATTTTCAATATTTTTAGGTCTTATCCACTCTGGAAGTTTCTCTGTGAGACCTGGATTTTCTAAAGAGACTTTTCTGTGCGGAAAATCAGCATTACTGGTGCTGCCCACTGTACCTGTCCCTCTTCATGATGTGATTGGGATCTTTTCTGTCTGACACCAGTGCATGGGAAGTTTTTCATAGGTGTTTCTTGCATCAAGCAAAGCATTTCTTACTGATGCTGGTCAGTTCTAGGCTCTCATTAGACAAGCTTGGCCTCACCCCAGCCCCTCCCTAGTGCCTAGGCCAGCCCCAGGCTCTGTCAGAATGTGCTGGGATGGCTGCAGTGTTCCTGGCAGGCTGCTCACCCTGGCCAGCCCCATCTCAGGCTGAATGTGCTTCAGCTCCTTCCTATCCCCAAAAACTTGGCCTTACACAAACCCAAAGGGTGCCCCTGGGAGCTCCCACAACTCCTGCTCACCTCTTTTCAGTCGGCTAAAGCAGCTTGAGATCGCAGTCCTGGGGTCAGGGCTGCGTTGGTGTGTGCAGCTGATGGGTTTGTTGCTTCAACCAACTCACACATTCCTGGCACCCAAACAGCTCTTCCCTGTCCTCAACAGTCTCACCTGTCACAGGGATGTGCCCAGTATGATCCAGTCAGCACTGAAAACGTAAGGAAAGCACCTGGAGTGCAGAGATACAAGGGCACCTGGATCAGAGTGCTTCTCACTAGCAAGAAATGTCCTCCAACCATCCTGCCAGGGCACAGGGGCTCTTTCTCTCCCCCCCTCCACACTTACAGGCTCACAGCTGTGCAGGCTGTTTGTACTGAATCCCTCTGCATGGAATATGCTGGACTTAACTGCTAACAAATTTATTAGGAATCATTTTCTGCACAGGTATCACCAAATGTAGTTCTAGATTTAGAAGAGCATTTTTGAGGTCCAGTAATCACAGTGTGTTTGGAAACTGGAGTCAATGTTGTTAGAACATGGAACTGACAATCTCACACAGAATCACAGAATCGTTCAGGCTGGAAAAGATCTTTAAGATCAAGAAGCTCAGTCATCGACCCAGCATCACCACCATGTTCACCAGTAAATCCTGTCCTCAAGTGCCACATCCACAGGGATGAATCAGGATGCTGAATGCAAACTGCATCTTTCAGCAGAGCTTACAGCTGAGTCTGTGCTATAGGATAAAACATAAATGTGAAGTGTTTCAATTGTTTAGACATTCAAATACTTCAAGTTTTCAAACAGGTCCACAGGTTCACACTGAGTGGGGACAGTTCTAAAGTAGAATAAGAGATAAGGAGACAGTCATATCCCAAAGTCTAGTCAGCCCTCAGTAAATCATCACCCAGCATGTCACAAGCCTTGATGCTCCTTTAGGAGCATTTAAAAGCAAAATCACGTGCATAATCAGTCCAACCACTAAGTCACAGCAAAGCTAATGGTAAAAACAGTTTTTGTACTTTGACTTTTGCATGCAGCTGAGAAAACTGTCTATTTCAGGGGAGTCCAAGCTCTGTGATGTGTTGTGACTGTACAACAGTAACTTTGTCTCTCAGTGATATGCACACTCATGTTTATCGATTGCCTGGGTTGAATTTGTGTCTCATAAATCACACCAGCACAGCGGGAAGGCTGATCCTGCCAGGGATATTTACAAATTCCACCTCGGGCAAGGTGCGAGGGTGCAGACATTTCACCAGGGAGGCTGGAAGTGGTGATGCAGCAATTCTACTCCACTATTCAGATCATGCTCCAGAGTTAGGAATTACTTGTCTACTGCAAAGTATCTCCCTTGAGCACATAAAAATCTGAAATAGCCAACATCATCAGCAACATTAGTTGGCTGATTTAAATCCTTTTCTGGCCAAACCCTTCTCTTCTGTCTAAGGCTGCCATTTCCCACCTCCCTGAAAGGAAAAGATTTGGTGAACCACAGGGGACTGTCACAACACCCAAACAAGGAGCAATGCCTGATTTTTTCTGGTTGAAAGCCCATGAAATCTACTCTCCTCTAAGTAGATGTTGACCTCTTTCACATTAACTGATATTTTTGAACATCCGTATTTGTCAAGACCTTTCTGAACTGATGAAATATTCATCCAAATCCCTCTGTGTGGGGAAGTGAACTCCATACCTGTGCTCAGACCCTTCTCCTGCCCTGGCTCATCAGCTTGCACAGCCCACACTGAGGGGCAGGATCATAATTCTAAATTCTGTTTCCAGTTTAAATACACATTCTGTAATGCACACTTCGGTTCATATCTCAGCTCCTCGCGTTAGGCTTGACACCCAGCATGAAAATGTTACCAATATGTACAGAATTTGCTTTTATTAAACCCGGGTCAATATATTATGCCCGATTGATATAAATTTAGGAAAGGTTATTGGTTTAGCAGGAGCCAGAACTCTGTTCTGGTCTTTGTCACTGGCCTGGGAATATCTGCTTTCTCTAATCTCTAATCAGTTTGTGACCTTTCCTGTGCTTGAGTGCCAGCTCCTCTGGATAAATACTGTCTGCAGGTACAGTGCCTGGGGAGGGCTGACCTGGGTCAGGCTCTCCTCCAACACTAACACAACACACTGCTCAGTGCCACGCTTTCTGTGCTGCAGGCTCCTGTGTTCTGGTACATGGTGAAGGGAGGACAAACCCTACCCACATTTCCTTTGCAACTGCTCAGGGAAGGAGTGACTTGGGATTTCTAAGATAGCCACTGTTCTGACTATCTTGGTATCAGGGATTGTCCCCAGTGGTTGACATGCTTATATGCAAAGCAGAATAATCCTTCTTGTCTACCACATTGCTAAATTATTCAGAAGTTCCTGTTTTCCCTGTAAAAAGCTGAGAGAAGACGTTAAACAAGGTACAAATATCAAGGGTCCTTTCCCCTGAACACCCCATGTGGGGTGCAGCAGTTGCTTTATGATCCCTCCATTCCCACAGGAGAATTCAGAAAGCAGAAACCTTGTCTAAATAAAGACAACCTTGGCAAAGCACATCATTCCAGCCAGAGATTTCTGTCAAGGCAGCGCGGTCACCGCAAGGCCATGAGGCAGGAACGGGGAGCGAAGGAACAAGAGAGATGTTTTTGTGGAAATAAACAAGAGAAGGATCCGATGGTGAGAGATGCATGTGAGTGCAGGGGCTGCCTCAGTACTGCCCAAGGGAACACTCCAAGAATGGTTATTTCCTGACAGGCTCTCTCCAGAGCAATGTTTCCAGCCTTTACNTGCTGAATGCAAACTGCATCTTTCAGCAGAGCTTACAGCTGAGTCTGTGCTATAGGATAAAACATAAATGTGAAGTGTTTCAATTGTTTAGACATTCAAATACTTCAAGTTTTCAAACAGGTCCACAGGTTCACACTGAGTGGGGACAGTTCTAAAGTAGAATAAGAGATAAGGAGACAGTCATATCCCAAAGTCTAGTCAGCCCTCAGTAAATAATCACCTGGCATTACAAGACTCAATGCTCCTTTAGCATTTAAAAGCAAAATCATGTGCATAATCAGTCCAACCACTAAGTCACAGCAAAGCTAATGGCAAAAACAGTTCTTGTGCTTTGGCTTTTGCATGCAGCTGAGACAACTATCTATTTCAGGGGAGTCCCAGCTCTGTGATGTGTTGTGACTGTACAACAGTAACTTTGTCCCTCAGTGATGTGCACACTCATGTTTATTGATTGCCTGGGGTGAATTTGTGTCTCATAAATCACATCAGCATGGTAGGAAGGCTGATTCTGCCAGGCATATTTACAAATTCCACCTTGGGCAAGGTGTGAGGGTGCAGACATTTCACCAGGTAGGCTGGAAGTGGTGATGCAGCAATTCTACTCCACTATTCAGATCATGCTCCAGAGTTAGGAATTACTTGTCTACTGCAAAGTATCTCCCTTGAGCACATAAAAATCTGAAATAGCCAACATCATCAGCAACATTAGTTGGCTGATTTAAATCCTTTTCTGGCCAAACCCTTCTCTTCTGTCTAAGGCTGCCATTTCCCACCTCCCTGAAAGGAAAAGATTTGGTGAACCACAGGGGACTGTCACAACACCCAAACAAGGAGCAATGCCTGATTTTTTCTGGTTGAAAGCCCATGAAATCTACTCTCCTCTAAGTAGATGTTGACCTCTTTCACATTAACTGATATTTTTGAACATCCGTATTTGTCAAGACCTTTCTGAACTGATGAAATATTCATCCAAATCCCTCTGTGTGGGGAAGTGAACTCCATACCTGTGCTCAGACCCTTCTCCTGCCCTGGCTCATCAGCTTGCACAGCCCACACTGAGGGGCAGGATCATAATTCTAAATTCTGTTTCCAGTTTAAATACACATTCTGTAATGCACACTTCGGTTCATATCTCAGCTCCTCGCGTTAGGCTTGACACCCAGCATGAAAATGTTACCAATATGTACAGAATTTGCTTTTATTAAACCCGGGTCAATATATTATGCCCGATTGATATAAATTTAGGAAAGGTTATTGGTTTAGCAGGAGCCAGAACTCTGTTCTGGTCTTTGTCACTGGCCTGGGAATATCTGCTTTCTCTAATCTCTAATCAGTTTGTGACCTTTCCTGTGCCTGAGTGCCAGCTCTTCTGGATAAATGCTGTCTGCAGGTACAGTGCCTGGGGAGGGCTGACCTGGGTCAGGCTCTCCTCCAACACTAACACAACACACTGCTCAGTGCCACGCTTTCTGTGCTGCAGGCTCCTGTGTTCTGGTACATGGTGAAGGGAGGACAAACCCTACCCACATTTCCTTTGCAACTGCTCAGGGAAGGAGTGACTTGGGATTTCTAAGATAGCCACTGTTCTGACTATCTTGGTATCAGGGATTGTCCCCAGTGGTTGACATGCTTATATGCAAAGCAGAATAATCCTTCTTGTCTACCACATTGCTAAATTATTCAGAAGTTCCTGTTTTCCCTGTAAAAAGCTGAGAGAAGACGTTAAACAAGGTACAAATATCAAGGGTCCTTTCCCCTGAACACCCCATGTGGGGTGCAGCAGTTGCTTTATGATCCCTCCATTCCCACAGGAGAATTCAGAAAGCAGAAACCTTGTCTAAATAAAGACAACCTTGGCAAAGCACATCATTCCAGCCAGAGATTTCTGTCAAGGCAGCGCGGTCACCGCAAGGCCATGAGGCAGGAACGGGGAGCGAAGGAACAAGAGAGATGTTTTTGTGGAAATAAACAAGAGAAGGATCCGATGGTGAGAGATGCATGTGAGTGCAGGGGCTGCCTCAGTACTGCCCAAGGGAACACTCCAAGAATGGTTATTTCCTGACAGGCTCTCTCCAGAGCAATGTTTCCAGCCTTTACACCCTTCCTAAATCCCGACAGCCAGTGTAAGCAGGACAAAAGCAGCACAAGTGCTTGTAAACATGCTGCACACATCACAGAGCTTAATAAGTCACATGCATGTGTTAACCCTAACCCTACCTATATGTTAGTTTTCTTATAGGATCTGAATTTCCCTTGAAGAGATTATGTTCCTCAAAAGAAGTGGGATTTCAGCTTCATGGAGCTCAGGGAGAACAGAGAGTGAGCACAGGCAGAGATTACAGGGATGGTTTGGTACAGCAGCAGATCTTCACAGTGTGATTTCTACCAGCCATGACAGACGCAGACACACGAGCCTTCTCCCTAATCCAGCCAGGGGGTTGCACACAGACCTGAGATTAATTTGCTTCTCTAAGTCAGGACTTTGGAAAGTACAACCCCTACGGAGAAATGTCCCTGCTGTTTAGTACAGTCCCTATTTAATACAGTAAATATAGTCCTAGATCAACTATAGCTGCCATTTAATCAGCTGTGGAACTCATGATAGTCGGGATGAAAATGGGATTGGCAGAGAAACGTCCTGAGATACCCCCAGCAGAAACTGGAAATAAAAGAGTGAAGAGCTGAGCAGCTCCTTTCACGCTTTGGCAGGAGCTGATGGCACCAGGAGCAGGCAGAGAAGTTTATCACATACTTGGATGTTCATTCTTCTCCAGACACATGGCTTCTCCTACCTACATCAAGGGAAGAGAAGTGTGAGGGAGGTGGTCCCAACTGACCCCAACCCAGTCCCTGCAGGAGGCAGAACCCTGTGAGAACTCCTGTCCTGTCTCACAGCTCCCCAAACACCCAAAGGGCCTCCAGCCCGCTCTTGCTTCCCTCTCCAGCTGTGCACAGGCTTCTGCAAACGGGGTTGTCCACCTGCAAGAAACAAGGAAGTGCTAATATTGATTTAAGTAATGTGAAATATTGGGGGCTCAGAATTTTCTTCTCTCATAATGATAAACCGTAAATTCCCAATCTTTAAGGGATATTCTGTATATCCTATTGAGCTCAACAAATCATATTTGAGGAAAGACCTTACATTATCAAGTCCAACGCATGGTCCAGAAAGAAACCTAGTGAGAATGTGGCACCAAGAATGAAAGATTGGCTCTCTGTTGGGGTGTCTGCTCCAGGGTTTAATCACCTTGCTGTTTAAAATGAGCCCATGTTTCCTATTTCAGACTCTCTGACTCTGGAGTAAATTCCAGCCAATGCCTTTTTTTTTCCTCCTGTCAGACCAGGCAGAAATGGGCCACATATGCTACACAAAAATGTGATTATGGATTTGTTTTTCTCCTTCCTCTGTTGTCTTTTGCTTAAGAAATGAAGTTAATGCAGCTTTAAGGCCATGTTCCTTTGCAAAGGTTGTATGTTGCAAAATCCTCTTGACTTTGGAGCATCTCTAAAACTCTCTGCTGTCCAGCAGTTTTGCTAATCTGAGAGTGACACACTCTTGAATTCTTCTATAGAAGCCCCATGTGACAAAACAACAGTAGGAATGATACCTTGGACAATACAGTGTGGGTCAAACAGGCCTTCTACTCCCTCCAACAGTGCAGCATCATTTCTTCTGTATCACACAGATGCTCTAAGGACAAAACCCTCAGGTTTTTGATCCTCAGATGCCCGACCCAGCACAGGAATTAAAATGCTGACCACAAAAGCAAGGTACCAAGGTCATGTACTCCATGCTCTGCTGTCAGGAGTCAGAACACTGTTCCCCAGGGTCCTGTGAGGTACATGCAATTACAGAGGCAAACAGAAGCCCTTTCTGGTCAGACAAGGCTTGTGGCTGTTGTCTTTAAGTGAAAAATACTAGTGCAGTCAGGGAAATGACGTACATGGAATCCAGTTTCTACTTTTGTACTAGATTCCCACTTAAACTTCTGAAAGAAACAGAAGTTTAAGTGGGAATCACAGAAGTTTAAGCAGGAAATATCCACCCCAAGTTAGGGAATGAAGACAAATAAATAAATATGTAAATACTGTAATTTGTCTGAGTTGCAGACACTGCAAAATGGCCACTGAATTCAACAGGGTGAGTAAAACTTTACAGTTTGGTTGTTATTTTGGAACACCGACAACAGATATCATCTTGCAAAGATGAGTGATTCATCTAAGTGCTTAGAGGATGGGAGCCCTGGACAGGTTTTGAGGCTGATGACCAACATAAACAGGCTGTAAATTCAGTAGGTAATAGTGCAAGTCAAAGAAAAAGAGGGAGAGAAAGGAAAACATATGGCCAGAGTCAGAGAAGCAGATCAAAGAAAAGTGAAAACAAATCCAGAAACTCAGACAGGGAAACATTTGCTCCTGCCTGAGCACACACAGCAAATCCTGGAGGTTGCGTGGGACATTGTTCACAGAGCCTCAAATGGAAACTGAACTCAGACACCTCTGAACTAATGGAATCTGCAAACCCTCATCCATACTGCAGACCAAGGAGGCCCCCGACTTGAACTCTGAAGGAGTCCAATTATAAATTCTGTGGCTCTGACCCTCCCTAACAAACACCTCCTCCAGGCTGTTCTGCAGCAGCTCCACTGTCTGGTGACGGCCAACACAGCTCAGTAATTATGCAAAGATTTTAAAAAGTGAACTGAAGGATTTTGTTCAAGAGCTTGACCAACACTGAGGCATAAAAGAGGTTGTGAAGCAATGTAGAGACATGAGTGGTGTTCCCCTAGAGCTGACAGTGGCTGGTACTGTGTACAGGTGGCTTCATGGCTTCATCTCTGCCAGGTAGGCAGCAGGTTATAGAAACCATTTTATTGTTTGCATGTTACATGGTGACCTGTGACCTCCCTGAAGAGGAGTTTGCACATCAACATAATTTATTTTTGGCCAAATCCTAACAACTCCTAACTCCTGTGGTGAGTGGAAGCATCTGTCAAAACCCACTCAGATGTAGGTGAAGACATCACTCTTAATGGCTGAACATATCCAGCACTGGTAACTAATCTCAGTTATCTTTGAGATCTCATGACAAAAATAATTGTGTGCGAGAGTGTGTTTTTGCCACACACCTCAACAGCACAGGGCAGTTTGTGCACAATGACACAGGTTTCTCTGTGCAAAATGAGACAGCATTATGGAAAGTTCCCTCTCAGGGAAGAAGTTAGTGAGGAAATTGAAGTGGACTGAGGTGGAGTATTGATCCTGCACAGCAAGGACATACCTCGAGCATCATCACACCTCCAGCTTGTGTCCCTTGCCTTTCAGGAGAGTGACATTGGAGACTCTCTCTCCAACCAGGCCATGCCCAGCTCTGAGCACTCATTGCAAACAAGGAGGGGCTGGGGCTGCTGTGACCAGAAGCAAGAGACTTGCTGCATTCCTTCACATACTGTCCCTGCTCTGGCTCCTCAGGCAGCACAGTGAAACCTCCCAGTGAGGCTGAAAAGAAGGAACCAGTCTGGATCTGCAAACCCAGCCTGGACTTGGAGGTAAAGAAGGGTTGAATGCACTACAGGGATGTACGAACAGCTAAACCCCAGGTAGGCAGAGGGGCAGTTGAGGTTGGAATTTGGGAGAGAACTGATGCAGGCAGAAGATAAGAAGGTATCAGAGCAGTGAATTCAGCTTGGAGTAAGTTTTGCTTGGGAAGAACTATCTGTGGTTGCCAGCACAGTGCGTATTGACCGTCTGCAGCTGTGGACAACAGCTGAGTGTGGATCTACCTCCTGCCTGAGCAGAAATCATGGGCTTGGAAAGTACTTGTTCTGGCAAGCAAGTATAGAGAACTTACATTAGAGAGCTGGGTGACACAGGCACAAATACAACCCAGAACACACAGTTAATTGTTGGTGAAGATTTACCCTTTGTCCTTATTAGCTTGCCTTTAAACAGACATGATAAATGCTGTTCGTTATTCAAATGTATTCTGAAGGAGTCTAAAGTTCCCCAGCTGACTCTTTAATCATCCTCTGGCTTAAAGGTTTGTCTTTCCTTCCAAGATGCTGATAATAAATAAAGCTGTTGAAACAGTCACGGTGCTGTGCAAGCCTGCAAGCCCATACATCTTGTCGTTGGGTCGTTGGTGTTTTTTAACTGCCTCTATATTTCTTAATTCAAAGACTTGAGAAGTTCAGTGCTTGTTTTCTGCCTCAGGATGTCTGGTGAAATGTCTGCCGACGTCTTGTCTCTGGTGTTAGTGGCAATGGCAGGTGAATAAGCAAGGCAAGAGAGCAGCTGCCTGATGCCTGGGCCACAGCAAAGGGATGAGGGAGAAGTGCTGCTCATTTGTCTCCTTCTTGTCCTCCATGACTGGACATGAAGAGAAGGTGTGAGCTTATATCTGATGTACATTCATACCTAAGTAAAAGCGTTTTTACTCTAAGGATGACCAAACACTGGAACAACTTGACATGAGAGGCTGTGGAGGCTCCATCCTTGGAGGTATTATGGCCTTTATAATGTAAAGAGAATCAACAAGACTGAATATTCTCTCTGCTGCAAAGCAAGAAACAGTGCTGGCATCAAAACCATCTCAGCGATGGAGTGAAGGAGGACCTGATGCCTCAGCAGCAACAGGAGGTAACAACACCCACCTATCTCCAAGATTTTTGTCGGTTTGGAAAACCAGAGGCTGGAAAGACGGCCAGAATCACCTAGGATAATCTCAGGCAAAGTACAGAACAAATTAACTAATAACCTCCTTCTTGAAGCTCTGGAATGATGGGTGATTCATTGTGGTGTTGTGTTCCCCAGGGCTGATCATGTCAGCTGTACTGCT
>WAAE01012956.1:0-42368 GCA_013400495.1 Nicator chloris
TTTTTTTTCTTCTTTTTTCCCCTCAATAAATAACTGGAAGATGAGTTTTTTTCTCCAGCTTTACTTTTACTTATTATGGCTTCTCTGCCAGAGGTTACTCTGTTGACAAGAGTCAACAGAGCAGGATTTGGGCTTCCCCTACAGAACTGAGTTTTCAATCTGTATAGAAAAAGAAGCAGTTGCATAACATTCTCATTTAATATCTCTCACATGAGCTATCTATGCCTTTTGCAAAAAAAAGAGTGAAAATTTACTTTTATTTCAGAATACATACTCTCAGCTGATTAGAAAGTCAAAACTTTTTCCTAGGTAACTGAATAGAAAAAATGTGCACTAACTAGCAATGGGCATAGCCACAAACAAATAAAAAGAAATATTTTATGTTTTTCTTGATCTTCTAACCAATCTTAAACTTTATGTATGTTACCCGCCTTCCTTCCATATCCTGCCAGAATGCATTATTTTTTCTTCCATTTAATGCAAAGCTTAGGTCCCCACAAGTTTTACAGCAAGGAATCAAAACCCAGAAATAAAAGGAAAATAAGTTGGATAGTAAAAAAAAAACAACAATCCACCAAAAAACCCCAAAAAGAATGGAAGGAAAAATATCTGGTCTGTATGTTTTTGTGGGAGAGATATGTTTAATTTGATATGCCACACCCACAACTCACACATACACAAATAGTGAGAAAAATGATTCATAGACACCGAGTAGCTTTACCCATATATATATGTGTATGCATAAAGAAAGAAAAATCAAGAATATCAGTAAGTTCATGATCTGAATTTTCCATCAGTTATCAAGTTATGATGAATACAAGGACAAAATTTTTTAACGACTGCAACAAAGAATTTTAAAAGGATAAAAAGCTGTCTACATCCAGTAGAAAATCATATTGCTTCAGCACCGTATTTATATTCAATTAGTTAAATTATACACAGAAAAAACCCAAGAAAACATGTAAACCACAGTTACAGAAAAAGTGGACTAGAGTAATTTTAAAATCTTTAAATCTCAGTATTTGGCTTACTTTCTATTGCTTCTCTTGAGCTCTGACTGCAGTCTAAGAATAGCTTACAAGTGCTGCTCAGTCTGGACATTTGGATTGTGGTGTGTCAAAAATGAAAGTTTCATTTGGCATTGTGAAAATCTTAGAGGTACCAATTTACTATGCTCAGAAGTGACTGGAGAAAGATTCCTTATCTTCTTATTTTTATTCTACTGCTCTCTCTTCTTTAATCCTCCCTAATCCACTCAAAAAATTATCAGCTAGGATTTTGCCCATGTCAAGTTTTTGAACTGAGGGTGGTTTTACTCTAGCTTTGTTCTGAGAAGCGTGACGGCCCTTGGATCACTTTTGCAGCAGGAATTGAATTTTTTTTCCCCACTCTCATAACTCAGAGAGAATTGCAAAAGGATTTTGGATTAAAGCCACAGGAGGACTTTATCAACCAAATCTTACCTTACCCTTTCATGAAGATTTCCCACTCAGGTGCTGTCTGACCCATAGGTGTTGATGTATATAAAACTTAAAATTACCTACATAGTTAAAGGCTTGCTGGCAGGACCCAAACTGCCTAACCCCAAGCAGGTGATTGAGCATTCCTGCAATACTGAAACTAGATCTCATGTAGAAATAACAAGACATACTGTCGCTTTTGGCACCGTAAAGATCATATCTAAAAATCCCATGAGTATTGAACATATAATTTGAAAGAATTTCTTAAAATACTAAAACCAGATTTCTCCTGTCATAGTCAATTATCTGATATATAAACATATTTTTAAATAAACTGGTTTTATTCCTTCCACTTCTTCAGGTCTCATTCGCTAGTGATTAGGAGCCTTTGTTTAATTTCCTGTGTTTCTTCTTGGTGAATTTACACCTACTTGTTTATTTGCCAGCATGAATTAGCTCCTTGTTGCCCTTGTACATTTGCAAATAGTAACCTTATGCTTTTTTCTGCTTTTCAATAAAATCTGTTCCTAGAATGTATATTTCACTGAGGTCTGAACCCAAGAGCTTACCTTTATCTACACTCCGTAACATAAAATCCTTATGGGACTAACATGCTGATTATACTATGGTGTGTTGTAGCCTCCTCTGTGCCAAGCTGGGGATCACATTGATAAACACCATAAGCCAGAATGGTGACTAATTACAGAAGCTATGATTGAGAATTGTTTAAAGAACTTTTGTTCTCTAACCGTCTGTTTAGGCAGCTGCTAATTATCCCAATACCATGCCATTCACTACCAAAAAGTCTCAATGAAAAGACAGTACTGCTCAGGCTCAGTACTGGGACTGGGGCTGTTGAACATCTTTGTCATGGCATGAGCAGTGGGATTGAGTGTGCCCTCAGTGTGTTTGATGACACCAAGTGCAGTGCAGTCAACAGTCTGAAGGAAGGGGATACCATCCAGAGCTAGTTGCACAGGCTTGAGCAGTGGACCTGCATGAACATCACAAAGTACAACAAGGCCACATGCAAGGTCCTGCATACGGGCTGGGGCAATCCCAAGCAGAAATACAGGTTATGCAGAGAATTGAAGGCAGCCCTGAGGAGAATGACTTGGGGTGTTGGCTGCTGAGAAGCACAATGTGACCAAGTGATGTGCATTTGCAGCCCAGAAAGCCAAACACTTCCTGGATTGCATCAAAAGAAGTGAGACCAACAAACTGAGAGAGGTGTACTCTCCCACTGCATTCTTGTGAGATCCCACCTGGAGAGCTGCATCCAGTTTTTGGGCCCCAGCATAAGAAGGATGTCGACCTGTTGGAACAAGTCCAGGTGAGGGACACATTAATTATCTGAGGGCTAGAACACCTCTGCTTTGAGGACAGGTAGAGAGAGTTGGAGTTTTTGAGCATGGAGAAGAGAAGTCTCCAGAAAGAGTAGCCTTTCAGTATCTAAAAGGAGCCTACAAGAAAGCTAAAGAGGGGCTTCTACAGGGGCATGTAGTGCTTGGATAAGGAGAAATGGCTTGGAACAGAAGGAGGGCATATTTAGGCTAGATATTATTAGGAAGAAATTCTTTGTTATGAGAGTTGAGATATAGGAACAGGTTGCCCAAAGAAAGTGTGGATACCTCATTCCTGTAAGTATTCATGTGGGATGCAGCTTGGAGCAACTTGGTCAAGTGTAATGTGTCTCTGCACGTGGTAGGGGGACTGGAGCTACATGATCTTTAAGGTCCCTTCCAATTCAAACCATTCTGTGATTCATTGATCTATACCAGGTATAGAGAATGAGAGGAACATTCCCACAGCATCTTATTTTAGAAGGTTCTATTAATCCTCTATTTCAGGTTGAGACTGATGACCACTAGCATAGTCAGCTTTGCTATAGTCAAGTGGAATTTGATGCTGATGGCTGGCTTCAACAAGAAACATCTATCTGCTGAGAGGTAATGAGAAGTGGTCTCAGCTGTGGGAAACAGCTGCAAACAACTCCTGTATGCAAACAGGTGGCCTTTAATTGCACACAGCCTAGAGAAAATGAAGCGTACTCTCACAGGTGTTCACTGGAAGTAAGCAGTAGTGATTGCTGCCTTCAGGTGGGTGGTGAGAGGCCCTGTCTAGTGTTTGTCATTGAGTGCTTCTCCCCTGGAGTTAGCCCATCTGACTGCAGATGAAACAGGCTGCTGCCTTTTAGGGAGATTTGCAACAGCCACCTCCCTGCACACCTGGATACTCAATGTGTTCTCATTTATATTCAAAGGCCGTTGCCCAGGAATTTTACAAAGCCAACATCTCAGGCTCATTTCTTGATCACTGCAGCTGTGAGACGTTCTTGCCCCTGTTCCAATCTGCAGCCATCTTCACAAGCTATTTGGTGGGCCAAAAAGTGTGTATAGTATTACAGAAAAGATCCTTGCTACATATAATGAAATTAATAATTCCTTTATTCAGTAAGTAAAACCTAGTCTGATAAATTATAGGATAATTTTTCCACTTTTATTATGTCACACTGGCATTCTGTAGACTTTCAATGACTAATATATGCAAACTTTTCTGTTTCTCAGCAGTTTTCAGCTAATGAGACCACAATTTCTTGAAGAATTTCTTCTCATTAATTCCTAAATGAAAGATATTTTAGTCTCTAATGTTTATTCCATTTCTATTGCTATATTTCTCAGCTAAAAAAAAATTCTTCCTCCCAATGTAACCTATCAGAAAAATTTATCAACACATACATAAATTTTGTGCCAGGAAAATTAAAAAGAAAGCTGTATTGCACCACTCCATGGATATTTCTTGAGGTGTTCCATAGCTAGGACATATAATTTTGTAATTACTGATTAAAAAAATCTTGACCTTGACCTCTCACCATCAGATTTTAGCCTCTCCATGGCCTGAGCGTCACTTTTTTAATCCCTGTGCCATGGGCAGTGGCTGGTCCCCTGCTCCAGCTTCAGCTCTGGACACACACTCTCCCCCTGTCCCCAAGCCATTGTCTGCCACACAATATCCCTCTGTGTGTGTGGGGCTAGGGGACACTGCCAGGCTGCAGCGGGAGAGCAAAGTGAGCTGTGATTAAAAAATTAAGAAAACTAAACCAAGAAAAGCTCACATCCAAGCTGGAGGAAACCCCTCCACGATGAATACCAGAGGCCTCCTACAGAGACCTCACAATGCTGAAAATTTTTTGTCTGCCTCCTACACCAGCTACAACCATCCTTAGAATATAGAGGAATGTTGCAATGATTAGCACATTGCCTGAGGAAAGGGATAGATAATGGCAGGTTTGTCATATATAACTACTTTTACCTTTAGTATTACTAGTAAGATCTATATTGCTTTGATTAGATAATTTAGAAAGTGAGTGTTAGTATAATTGTAGCTGGACTAATAATAATGTTTACTGCATTTTTCTACACTGGTAAAACTTTTAAGAAGACTAGAAATTAATCCTCATCTTCACATATATGTTATACTCTTTGTTCATAGGATGTTTTAACTGTTAAAAGCTTTACTAGGTGTTCATTTAGTAGCCCTATTTCAGTATCATGTATCCATGAGTACTCTTCTGTTAATTCTCTCCCCATACAAAGTTTCAGTCCCTTTCTCCACTTTCACTTGCCTTTTCCTATTTGGCACGTTTGCAAGTATATATCTGAAATCCAGACAGCTTAGATCTGCTGCCTTCTTTTATTTAATAAAAGATCAGTAGTGCCCTCCAAACATGAATTAAATTGGTCAGGTGTGATCCACATTTGCTAATCTTTATGCCATTTTTCATTAATGTCTCCAGCCTTTTGTTCAAACCTTTTCTAAAGCAGGAGAATACAACTCAAATGAGTGGTCAAGCTCCAAAGATCTTTGATTTTTTAGACTGAATATCTCTGTAGTTCTCAGTGATTTCCTTCAATCTCTCTTAGCTATTGTCATGCCTACACATCTCAGTTCCTTTCAGGATTCACTCTACTTGGCCTTCATATCTTTCTTTTCTACATGAAAGACAGAAAATAGGGAAAATGGAAAGTGGAGAAGGAGGAAAGCAAGAAACATATGCAACATTTGGAAGTCATACTCAGAGTATCTGATGTCACTTGCCTTGTTCGACCTGGAAAAGAGTAGACTGAGGGAAGGCCGAGTTGCAGCATACAGCATCCTCACAAGGGGAAGAGGAGGAGCAGCCACTGATCTCCTCTCTGTGGTGACCAGTGACAGGACCCAAGAGAATGGCCTGAAGTTGTGTCAGAAGAGGTTTAGATTAAATGTCAGAAAAATCTGTTTCTTCACTCAGAGGGTGGTTGGGCACTGGGACAGGCTCCTGCCCAGGATACAGGACTGCTGTAGTGGTCACAGCACCAAGCCTGACACAAGGTCCTGAAGCATTTGAACAATGGTCTCAGGCATATGGTGTGATTCTTGGAGCTGTCCTGTGCAGGGACAGGAGTTGGACTTTCATGATTCTTGTGGGTTCCTTCCAACTCAGCACATTCTGTGATTCTAGATTTTTTTTTTCATTTTTTAATTTGCTAGTCTAATGGGAAAACTCAGCTCACATAGTTTAGTCTAATCAGTATAGGAGCAATTTTTTCAGTATATAAACATTAACTGTCCACCAATAAAAGCAGAACAAAATGTACACCACAATATGTGACACAAAAAATGTTGTCAAACACCTATAGTTTTAAAACAACCCTTCTATAAGTCATCCCTGAAAACAACGATCACACGCGTGCTGGAATGTAACCCACCTAGTGTGTAGGTGAGGGTCCACCACCTGCAGATTGTTCTGTGAAGATGTGGATGCACTGGCTGAGCAGGTACCCCTGCCACTGCTGGCACCCCACTAAGGCACCATCTGTGGGCAGGACCCCCATGTAAACCCACACACACTTGAAGCTCCACACTGTTCCTTTGGTGTAGGCAAGCTGTAAGCTGTTTCTGTGTCCTAAAGGAAGTACTGAGTCAAGATAGGGCTGGGGATGCCACAGGTGATGCCCTGCAGGACTCAGCTAGAGTCACTGCTCCTCATCCTGCTCCAAGGCCTCTACCCGCACCTTTTACAAATTTCTTTGTTTCTTTTATATGTCTTTCATGCTGAATCTTTTGTACCTCTTTGTAATTCTCTGATTAATATTTAAAACCTCCTCTCAGACAGTTTTTCCATGTTTGATTTACACACACACTCTTGCACTTACATTTATATCTTAAAGAGTGGACTCTGCATTCTTGTCATATACAAATGGAAAATACATAGTTTTCTTTAAAGCAATGGACTACAGGCCACATTTGGTACTTCACTACCAAGGGCAAACCAAACTCTCTGATGCTTCTAAATGTCAGTGGAATATTTGCTGTTCTAAAATCACACAGCACTAGCCCTGGTTCAGCAGACACATTAAAGATCATCACTTGCTATAACTGTGATTGTGTGTGCCAATTCTTACAATACTATAGGGTTGACATTGCCAGGCTCCTCAACTGAAAAATATTTTTTAAAAAGCTTAATCTATTCTCATTACATATGTGATAGTTTTATTTTTTCTTTTGTATATGAACTCAATATCCTATTTGTCTTTGCTATGCAGTTTTCCTTACTAAAATGTCATACAAGGGTTTTGAGGTATCTTTAGACAGCTGAGAGACATATTATCATTACTATCTGGCTTATGCTCATAATTATCCACCCCCATTTGATAGCAAACCCAACTATTTTATCCTTATTTTTTTAAGAGAATAAATAACAAAAATTGCAATGTTATTATTTCTTTTGCAAACAGATACTTTCATTCTTGCCAAGTCTGTCTTTATTTCTATCTTTGCAGTCCCTAACAGTATTTTTAGACAAATCCTTTTTTCCAATTTCTTTAGTCTCTCAGCGTATTCGCGATACTTCTTTTGTCTTGGGGTCTTACTAATATTTTGTGTCTTTGAGTAAAGATCAAACATGAAAAACATTTAAAAGGCATTTAAAAATTATAAACCTTTTTATTTCTAATGAAGAAGTATAAGGGGAAAGATGGCTTTATATTATTTACAGCTTAGTACATTTTAATACATCCAGTCTTGGGTTAGTTGAGATATTAACATTATTGTTACAAAGACCATAATTCTACACAGGATTGGCTCTCCTGGCTGCCAGGGCACTGTTGACTTCTATTCAACTTTCTGTCAACGAAGACCCCCAGGTCCCTTTCTCTGTCACTGTTTTCCAGCATCTCATTCCCCAGTCTGTACATTCATCCGGGGTTATCCCAGCCCGGTACAGAATCCAGCATTCATTTCTTTTGCATCAGTGAAACTTCCACTTAAGATCAGGATTATCTATTAGTGGACTTTGTGAAATTTGTTCTGGCAGATGTCATAGCCAGACAAAAGTAACTGTGAAGCAGTTTCAGACACTAAGAATGGGTTTCAGACTGAAACACTAGGAGATGAAAGGTCAAAGTTGCCTCAGTCCTACAGCATTTGTACAATATGCACATCACCCGAGCTAGGACACAGAAAAAAAGAGGATACTCGGATTGATATAATTAATTTTTGTCAAAGGTAAAATCCCAGAAAAAAACTTCCCACCATATCTGCCTTGTTGGCCTTCTCCACCCTAATTTTTAACCATAAGCACTCAACCCTGTCATCACCATCATAGTATTCCAGACAACAAAAACATTTCCCAACATTTCCTACTATCTCTGCTTCTTTGCCTATCCCATCTGAAGGGTTTGTACTATCTGTTGCAACACATCAGTTTTGACAGTTGTCCCACAATATTTCTATTGTGGCAATTGGTTCATATTTTTCCTGGAAGCTTGATGGCTTCCAGCTCCTCCTGTTTGTAGCTCATGCTGTGTGCATTGGTGTAGATGCACCTCAGTTGGGCTATTGAATTCACCACCTTTTTGGTGGTGTGATCATTCCTATGTGATCATTCTAAAGTGTTTTTGTGGTTTCATATCACATTAATAAACCTTGGATCTTTACCACTGGATGGATCTACATCCCCTACTTACACTGACATAGCAGACTGAAGGATCTCAAACACTGCTGTACTGCTCCCGGGTTTATCCATAGCAAACCTGGGTTTACCCCCTTCCTCATTCAAATCTAGTTTAAAGCTTCCTGCTAACTCCTGTGCAAAGGTCCTTTTCCCCCTTTGAGATAGGTTCACAGCAGAACCCCTTATTTACTACTCAGGCTCCATCCAAAACCCTTAAACAAATATATTGCTTACACAGCAATCACGTCACTAATTTAAAATCTTTACTGATCTGTAGTTTATATTCCTTCAATCTATAGAATCAACTCTTGCATCTTTGATTATGGCAGGAAAATAAAAAATTTGGAGCTCTTTAGAAACTTATGGGTGTGATCAGTCAAATGAGGAAAAGGAAAAGAAAAAAAAGATGGTAAAACCCACACAATGGCTTCCTACTCGTTGGAGAAATGAAATAAAAAGTAGATGTCCTCTAGTGCAAATCCTCTTTGAAGTTCTTTAAGTCAGAACTTCATGACTCTTCATCTTTAATTGATAGGCTCTTTTAAAATTAAACCAAAAAGTTTCATAATACCAATGTTAAAACCTTTCTGATATTTCAAAGCTTATATTTGTAATTTTTATTACAGTAATCCATCATGACTTAATTAAAAAATGTATAAAATTTCAGGTTATGCACATCAGATATCTTCACAGGTGCATCACCATTTTTTCTTTAGTCACTACCTTATGTTTTCTTGTATCCTTTGGATGATGGGTTTCTAAAAGTATGTCTATAATATCATAGAAGCTTAAGGATCAAGCTTTTCTTCCAGCTCAGACTTCTTGGTGTTGTTTCTGTGCCAACTTTCGTCAAGGTGGCAGGATGGAGGCGGACAACTCTTTTTATAGATAGATAAATTAGGCTGAGAAATTAAGGCAAAGGTAAATAGTTCACACTTGAGTTGTGCCAATAAGCTGAATGTGGTCTGTGCTACTGTAGCCTAGAAAATAAGACTTTTACTACTGCTTGCATAATGCCCCCAGCTGTGCATTGATTTAAGAGTACAAGGGCTCCAC
This sequence comes from Nicator chloris, assembly GCA_013400495.1. NCBI lineage: Eukaryota > Metazoa > Chordata > Aves > Passeriformes > Pycnonotidae > Nicator > Nicator chloris. The sequence goes on from WAAE01012956.1 coordinate 9,511, forward strand.
CTTGTTATGACACGGACTGGGCGTTGCTGGTTTAACCCCTGTGCTGGTGCTGGTGCCTGCTGCCTCCCTTGCTCCAATTTGAGCTCTGAGGGTATCCCTGTTGGGATCAGCCACCCCCTTCCTGTCACTGTCTGACCATCCCTTGGGGCAGGGAGGGGAGGGTGGCTCTGGGGACCAGTGCCAAGCTATTGCTTTTTACGTGAGGGAAGCAAGTGAGCTGTGACAGTGAAACATATAAACCCAAACTCAAACATACTGAAAACTTGAACTGGAAGAAATTTTCATCCTTGTACTTCTCCTGGCAAAGAATAGGAGGAAAACCCTATCCTTTTCCCTTCAAAGCCATCAGGGTGCTGACAGCTCATTGCAGCCTGCCCTTATTCTCCCTTCTTCTACACTGAAAATGTTAGGATGCCAGGGTAGGGAAGGGACAGCATAGCACCAGGACAAGTGGTTTGGTTTGTTGTTTTCCCTTTCCCCCAGTACAACCTGTTAGCTATATTACCGAAGTTTCTCTGATTTAATTTGGATTATTTGTGAACATTAGTGTAACTAAACTAACACTTTGGGCTATTATGTTTAAACATTAATTGAGCTAATATTAAACTCTTTGCTCTACGTATGTGGTTTGTGCCCTTTTGTTTATAGCAAACCCATAACCACAGCACCATTTAGTTCTGAGAATGTGAGCCTCATCTTGACCACAGGTGCTAAAGCACTCTAAACAATCTGAGTGCATGTTGATGAACATAAGGATAGGATGGCAGGATTGGTTTGTCTCTACTCAGTTGTAAATTATTCTGTTTGAAGGGGTCTACAATACAATTTTCAGGCAATATCAGAAGCTTAGCTGACTCAATAATTTGGTTAGGATTTCTGTCCTGTTTTATTTCCCTTGGCATTGCAAAGTTGTTGGGCTTTTTCACTTGTTCATGTGCATTCATGTATTATATTATGCATGTAAGTCTCAGACTGTAGCTATTTTTATCTATTATTTATCTTTTCTTTTCTTTGTTGTATTACTTCATCCAATGCCTTCAAAGTTAAAAGTGCATGTTTTTTTTGCAGCAACATAAAAGCATATATTTCACACTTCAGTGCACTGAACAATAGTTAATGGCATTCTGATTTAGTCTTACATTTGAGTAAGCTTAATTGTATTCTTATTTTATTTAAGCAAGTTGCAGTATTAGGGAAACTCATTAAGGTTGTACTTGCTTCTTCCTTGGGGAAGGCTGAGCCATATTTTTCCAATTACAATATTCAGCATGACAGAAATACTAAAGATCTACTTCACATGGCATCATTGTCTTCCCGTAAAATGGGTCACAGAAACTAAAATATGTAGGGAAGTTGTTCTTTGGATAACTTTTAGATGTACCCATACTGGCTTTTATTTTTAATTGGAAAATGTGATACTTGAGAGCTGTCAATGTGGCACCTCCTACAGTCTGAAGTTTTCTCTTTATGAACATGAAATGTGTAATGCTCCAAGTAGGTACTCACAAATTCGTAGTCTTTGAATCTCAGCCATGGAGAAACCATCCTTAGATCTCAGAACTATGAACTGGATCTATATGTCTTTCAAAGAGAAAACTTTAAAAATTATGCAGACTAGCTAATTTATTTCAAATGCGGGTTTTGATCTGTCCAAAAGGGTCTGATATTTAAGCCCTTCAGTTTTCAGCATGAAAAAATAATAATAAAAAAAATTGCTGAATTTGATTTTCTGAATCTTTTCCTTATCAAATGCAGATCTATAATGTTCTTTGAGGATGACCATTTAAGTATTTTGTATCCTAGCATTTCCCAATATGATACTATTTTGAAACTTAAAGTCAGCTCTAAACAGCTCCCTTCAAGCTCCAGATACCTCTATTATCCAAATGACTCTGCTTGCACAGATTGCTTAAGATTGGCCCACTGCACAGAGAAGCATTTCCCTCTCTTTATGTCCTTGCAACAGACACTGTCTGTCAAAATGTTAAAAGCAGAAACAGAAGAAATTTCTGTTCATAACCTGTTTTGACGTCCTCAGTTGAAAATTTTAGCACAAGATGAAATTTTGCTTGTTTTAAGGGAGCAACATACCCATGCTGGTTTTGTGAAAATTATATGCATCTCTATAAATATTTTGTCAGGTGAGACTCATACTCTTCACAAAATGGAAGAGGCATGTCTTTTTATATCTTTTTCATGCACAATTTTTACCAGGCTGGTTTTTTTCCTCTTTGAGCAGAGAAATAGGAAAGACTTGTAAAAAAATTGTTTCAAGACCAAATTTTTGTCAATTGAAGTTTTCAGTGAAGACAGTTTAAAAGAGCCAAGAGCTTGACTCTTAAATAATCCCACTCACACAGAACAACACGTTTTAATTACACTAGAACTTCAGCAATTGAATATATTCATATTGACTACATAAGGACAGTAAAATCAATAGAGAAGAGACTATACAGCTTATTGTTTGTGCTATTGGTCATGTTATCTGTTGTTAGGATTCTTTTCATTGGACATCACTGAACAAGATAAAAAATATAATGTTGGTCATGACAGGGAAATCTGTGGGGAAACAGTGTCATGGGCATAAATGCTAGCCTAGTAAGCTTGTTTTGAAATGAATGTACACCTGTTTGGGGGAGCTCCCTGAATACAGCATCATTAGTTGATTCAATGACCATAATGTACTTGTAGTTTTAATTTCAAAGATGAGAAAAACCCAAAAGCATATTCTACTGAGGCTACATATCAATCACAATGTAATTAGAAGAACTGTTAAATTTGCATAAGGTTGCAATATCCTTTAGAATAGCCTGAAGGTCTTAGATAAATATAGACAAATTTCCCTAATGATCTGGTTTTTTGTATTTGTATTTTTCTTTTCCTTTGGAATAATCTGGGTTTGCAATGCTAGCTATTTAAATAAATAACTAAATAAAGTCAAACTATACACTTCTTGTTGGGTATAAATTTCTGGAAAACAATATAATGCTCCTTATCTGCCCTGATATTTATATGGAGTTATTCAGTATAATAGTCATCTGAATTATAATTATCAATTTGAGATAGATATATATTCCTGTACTTCTCTCAATTTTTAAAGAAATATTATTGAGAAGAAAGTTAAAGAACAGATTGAAGTAAAGCAAAGAAATTCTTTTTATATATGTATTGCTTTTACTTTGTAATGAAGGTTTTAATTTTTTAAAAAATAATTTTGATGTTGACATCACTGGTTGGTGACCTTGTTAAGGTGTCCATTAATTTAGAAGACTTAGATATTCCAGAGGCACTTATTGTAGTCTCAGTTTCATTAACATTTTCATTGAAATATACTTCAAAACTTCATCTAATACTGAGGTAGCTATATGCCCATCTATGAATATTTTACTTCTAGTCAAAAACTACTATAGCTACCAGCTAACTTCTTAATAAAGTTAAATATATATAAGCTAAATTCCTTTGCATATTTAAAATTACATTCTATTTATTCCATTATAATTATAAATTCCATTATATGTACATATTTACTCACTCAGATAACACAATTTTTTCCCGCTGGCCTACACTGTTGGTATGAGCTGCATTCAAGGTTTGAGGTTGACTCTTCATGAAAACACCTGCTTTCATTTATGTCTGTGTTTGTCATTTTCCTTATCCATCAGTTGGAGTCCTCTTTTGCCAAGTCTCATGGCCTGATGACATCATAAGTATGTAACAATATTCACTCCTTTCTTTGTGCACAAGGTAGCATACCTGAACAACGTTCCATGTATAAATTCATTCCACTGAAAAGGCTGACCACTGAAGAGGAAGAAGCAAGCTATAATATTTTTATCTTGTGAGAAACAGTGGGCCAAAACTCCAGAGACAATTTCCTATATGCTATGCTTCAGCAGTGTTTCTGTTTACAAGCAGTCTGCTGATTATATTCCATGGGTTAGGAAAATCAAGATGTTGTTCTCCAAGGGAGTTATAGTGTGCTCAGTAGCTCTAATTAATAAATACTGTGTACATATACCATAAAACAGGGAGTGGATGACCAACTAGGGCTGATTGCTGAATAGTTATCTACATTTATTTTTCAGTGATGTACAACATGAGGCATACTTTTGTAATCTTTTTACCTTTTTTTTGTTAAATTCCCTTTTAATTTTTTTAAAGATTATTGGTGAACAACATCTTCATTCATCTTGTTTCATTTTTAACTTTGCACTGCCTTACAGGAACTCTAATGAGTATGTGAGCAAGTTCTGATGAGTGTTCTTGGTATTTTCTTTTCAACTACTGCCATTTTATTTTCCTTCCCTCTTGACAGATGAAACCTATTTGATTAGTATGATAAATATTTAATACCTTTTTTTCCTGACAAAACTGGAGCTGGATTATGTTAATGCACAGCTCATTAGTAAAAGGGCTTGATCACAGTTCATGGTTTTGCCTTCCTTTCCCAAGTCTTGGACTTTCAACACTGAAGCCATTCAGGTCAAGTCAAGGAGAAACTTGCTGTACCAGTTGGGCATCTAAAGTGCATATTTCATGTCTGTGCATGAAGTTCAGGTCAAGCAAGTAAGAAGCTCCATTTTCCTGTCTGTTAAACTTCTCTGCACCATAAGGAATGCAATCATATAAGATGGATTGTTGTGTTAAACTGTGGCTGTCCTAAAGACAACACTGCACATTAAACTTACATAGCTCAAGGGAAACACTCTTAATTCCAATTTACTTGGCAGGATAGCCATTAGGTTCTTAATTATTTGAGAAAGAACTCACCTGGATTTGATGCATGGTATAGTAACTTTCTCTGCCAGAAACAAGATGTTTAAAACTTCTGCTTACTTCTAGCAGACTAAGACGGTGAGTCTCCTAGTTTTAGAAAATCTCATTCTCTGACATTGTCTCATTTCATTGAGTATGGAACCCAAGTACTTAGAAAAACAAAGCAGAAAACAACGTTGATTGTTAAAATAATGTTAAAGATCTAGACACTGTAGATGTAGTAGTCTACATCTGGATCTAAAAAAAAACCAGAGTAATAATTTTGGAGGATTTATTTTTATTTTTGCAAAGGTACTATCTAGTAACTTTGGTTAACCACGCTGCAATATAAACATATTTATGGAAACATAAAACTGTTCACTCACTTTGCACCTTAAATATTGTGCTTCCACATCTTTAAACTATGGTAGATATTTTTTGCTTCAAATAAGCCTCGATAAGACATAGAAAATTTGATCATGTTTTCTATGGTCCTGTGACCATTAGAGAAAGGTGTATCCTAATGATCTGTGCACTTTCCTTTCAATCACCAGAATGGATTCATTGACATTTATGTCTTAAACAGTATGGATACATCTGCTGTCAAGTATTATTTGGCTATACAAATATTTGTCTGCCATAATAGTGACCATATTAGCATAATCTGACAAATAATCAATAATAATCTGGAGCTCTAGAGTTGAAACAGCTAATCCTAAATACTATAATTGGCTGGAGAGTGATGGAAAAGATTTATATGATATTTGACCTACTTTCAAAGTTCTACATATATTCTACAGAATTTCTGAGACTTACAAGTTCAAGTTAACTCTTAGAATTCCAGAATTTCATTTGAAATAAATTCCTCAAATGGAAGACGTACTTAGTGGTAATGGAAATTTATAAAAACAAGATTTTGCTTAGGAATTTCAATTCCTATGAAAGGATTTGTTATTTTAGGAACACTGGGGAAAAGGTTGTTAAAGAAAATATTATATTTATTAAATTAGAAATATTTTAAAACATTTACCATTTTTAACAAAAATTTTTTTAAGTAAAAAAGGAAATGTAAAAAGGGTGATCATGATAAGAGAAGAAGGAGAAGGAGAAGAAGAAGTGAAAAATGAGAAGAGGGAAAGAAATGGAAGAGACAGTAAATTAAAAAAAAAAGTTGTATTTAGCCAAATATATAGGGCAGTCACTTAAAATAATGGAGAATAAGATGTTTCTCTCCAATTTTTAAGGCGAAAGTCCATCAAAATAAACTTGTAATAAAATAATCAAATTTCTCAGATTTTTGTATTTGTTTAGCAAAAGAGATTTCTTGTATTTATCAAAATATATAAACTTTTCATATTTGGTATGACAAGTTTATCTTGGAATGAATATCTGAACAGTTCTGTAACGTTGTGGACTCTGTTCCTACATTAGCAGGAAGTAAGCTCTTACTCCTTGACACTCTTGAGCTAAGGCATTTTTGAATGTTATTTGAGGAAAAGATTTGAAATTTACGTCTCTGGATGTTCCTTGCTGGAAACATATATAGTTTACTATTGTGGATTAAATCTTATCCAGTGGTAATTTACCCTTTTTTGTAGCTACTAGAAATGTTTAATTAAAAAATCCCCCTAAGTCTCAGCCTAGAAAGTAGTTGAAATTAAGCCAGAATGAGTCTTATTTATTGTGCATATGTATGATACTGCTGGGCCTAAAGGCTGTTCCGTAAATTATTTTCTAATATCTTGTAAAAGTAAATGTCAGAGATTAAAAACTGAATAACAAACTTGTATTCACATCTTTTTCAGATTTAGCAGACACAGCAATACCTGAATTTATATAACCTTACTCTTAAATTCACTGCCTCTATACTTAACCTAATCTAATTTTCATTAACTTGAATGCTTAAGTATTTCATTATTTTAATCAAGATAAACCAAAGTAATATCGAGAGTTATATCAGGTTGTATTTTTAAAAGTCCTTTCTAGAAGAATCCTGTTGTTTTTGTATTAGTAGCTTTTTGCTAAGAGGAAGCAAACTAAAATTTGTCAGCTCTTGATTAAGACCTTAAACTAGTTCATCATGTGAGATAAACTGCTATTGAAAAAGAAATTAACAATATATTCAGTAGTACTCAGTAGCTCTTATTCTTCAAGTAAAAGTTCCTAGTATTTTTATACCTGTTAGAATGATAATTCATCCACTTGGGTCCCAAAAACCCCATGCAGTGTTATGGGATGAGGGCAAAGTGTCTGGAAAGCTGCCCAGCAGAAAAGGGTCTGGTGCTGCTGGGCAATAGCAGCTGAACATGGCCAGTGTGTGCCCAGGTGGCCAGTGGCATCCTGGCCTGTATCAGCAATCCTGTGGCCAGCAGGCCCNCTACCTGAAATGAGAGTGTACCAAGGTGAGAGTTGGCCTTTTCTCCCAGGCAATCAGTGACAGGACAAGAAGATATGGCCTCAAGATGCACCAGGAGAGGTTCAGGTTGGACATCAGGAAGAATTTATTCATGGAAAGGACTGCTAGGAATAGGGACAGGGAGGTGATGAAGTCACTATTCCTGGAGGTGTTCAAGAAATAACTGGACATGACACATACTGCTATGGTCTATTTGTCAAAGTGATGATCAAAGGTTGGACTCAATAATCTTGGAGGTCTTTTCCAACCTAAATGATTCTACAATTCCAAAACACAGTGTCTTAACAGAGGTGGAAACGGATCAAATCTTCAGACGCTGACACCTTCCATTTTGAAAATTTTTGTCTCAATTGTTGTCATTAACTCTAAATTTTGCACCTAAGTTCTACACTTTTTGTAAGCTCAGAGGAAGATAAAAACACCTAAGCAAAGCTGTGAAACTATAGCAGTCCCTCAGTGAGGCCCAGCTCAAAGCTTCAACTCCTCAAATTTAGCATGCCCTTTACTTACTGTGATCGACACATTAAGTTCAAGGCCAGAAACTTCTGGCATAAATTTACTAAAGCTTGTAATTCTGGACAATATTGTAGTATATGTCATAGAGAACTCCAGTTAATACAGTGAATCCACATGTCTTCTAAGCCTGGGCAGTATTTGCGCTCTCTGCCTATTTTAGTACCTATTAAAATGTCTTTAAACTATAACAGATTTCTTTCTAATTCAGCTTTCAATATCATTAACTAGGTTAAATATATCCTCAGAGTGTTCCTTAGTCATATGTAAGTCTCTTTCCTAAGATATTTATTGAAACTTAGGTTAATTCTCTGAATAGTACAGGAATAATGTTCTTTCATTATTGTTTCTCCATTTAGCTAGTATTTTGGAATATTTGCTATATCAGATAAGTCCCTTGTTGTACCCTGTGAGTTAGGTGATGTGATGGTAGTTACCTTGCTACTTACTGTCAAATGTTTAAGGAATTTAACAGTGCGTTTTGAGGCATATAATATGACAGAAGAAAATTGTCTAGGAGACTGAGTCTATGCCCACTTGTCTATTATTATGGCATTTTTAAAAAAGACTGTAAAGGAAGTCTGAGATTTGTCTGACCTATAAGATGTCTGCCACTCTGTCTTTGAGTAATATAGATGATTGATTAAAAAAATACTAACAGCATTAGAAAAATATGCATTATGAAAACAAAAATGTGATCTTCTGTTAAATACAAGCAGATGGTGTGGCTAATCTGCACAACACATCTGTGTGTCTGCTTTTGAATATAACATCCTCCAAAATGATGGAAGACAAGATATAAAAGAAAAAAAATTATATTAATTTGATTCTTTAATTAGCCTGTGAGAGTTTATAAACTAGAGTTTTTGTCAGGACATATTCAAATACATACCCAAGTTTATGCAGCAGAACAGTAATTTTGACTACCAAGGGGACAATCTTTCCCCAGTCTACTAAAAAGATCTAGAGGACCCATGTTCTCACCTAAGAAGCGACCTAGTGTGAAAGAAAATTGCTGTTACTTATAGTAGTTATGTTTTAGCTCTTTTCCACAATCATTTTAATTTTTTCTGAGAACTTAAAATTTATGTCCCCATTCAAAAAAGTGGAAGGATAGTAAATAATATTGCATCTTGTTACAATGTGTTAGTGACACCCTTATAGTGAAAGCAAAAGAAAATTGAGTTTATGTATGCTCACAGACACAAAAATAGGTTTCTGCAGTGATCTGGTGCAATGAAAATCTGAATGAGCTGTTTACAGTCTGTACAAGATAAGGATGACTGAAGTCTAGCAATAGTCTACAAATGAGAATATAAAATATTGAGCAGGTATCAAATGTAATGTTGAAAATTTAATTCAGATTCTCCAAATAAATCAGGTTCCTTACTGTGATCATAGGCATAATTCATCAACATCTAGAAGTCATTTAATACCAACTTTACGTTCACAGTCTTCTAAAAATTCATCTAAAGCAGCACAGAATGAGTGCCATTTTTCAGTTATAGGTAATATAGCTGATAAACAGTTTTACTGAATAACCACTTCTGCCTTTGGTTAACAAGGAAAGCCTATTTGAGAGTTTTAGCTGTTACTCTAACTAATCATGCTTTTAAATTACCAAGACAAAATTAAACCCCTCTATTCTTACACTGATGCAAAGCAGGTTCATTTACCAGACTGTGAGAATATACCATTCTTATCACTTAGGACATGTTAGTTATATAAGCTTAGCCTTGAGTATATGGAGTAATTTATCTTCCTGAAGCCTGTGAAAGCAGTTGAAAACTGAACTTCAGTTTAATTTTTCTACATGTGTCTTCTGCTAATTCATACACTGGGTGGCAAGTTTTACTGTCAGAGAAAGCTGTTATGATAATCTTGCATGACTTCCTGAATAATTTTACATCGCTGTTTAAAATTTGCTGATTTCCAGTCTAGAATTACTTTTAAAGGAGCAACACAACTGTTTGGCTATAGTATGACCTTTTATGCTAAGAAAAACCTGTTCAGCAGCAAAATATAATCTTAGCAGTCTTTGCAACTCCTTCCATCTCTTGGCAAAACTAATAGTAAAAATCTTAATTTTTTTTTATTGCTCACAGATGTCTTTCCAATTTTTTAACTTCCATTACAAAATAAGGACACTAGAACAAAGCCTAATATTCTAGCAAGAGACTCACTATGTCAAACAGACAGTTAGTACTTGTACCTTATTTCTACTTAATATTTATGGCTTGTATATCCAGCCATGCCATTCAAACTGGAAATAAGTAGAATCATACCTTACAAAATTTCATGTTACCAAACAATAATACCTAGTTTGTTGACAAAGGAGCTGGTTCATATTGAATTGAAAATTCTGTAAGTTCTGTGATGCACTGAGTTGATTTTTGCTCTGATTTTTGTTATACATTATCTCTGGTGCTGATTTGCTTTTGGATGTAACTGCATGATTATTTCATGCATTGGAGAGTTGTTGTTGTCTTAGATACCTCGTTTCACTCAAAGTACTTGAAATATATGACCAGTGTGCAAATAAGTATATTGGGTTACAAACTGTAAAGCTGCATCAAACTTCAGGCTTCAGCATCTGAAGCTGATAATCTAAAAATAGTCTTGGACTTCCAGCGTCTCAGAAAAATAAACTTTGTTTTTCAATTACTGGAATTTGCATTGCACATTAAATTCTGGAGTTTAACAGACTATCTAGAAATACCAGATTTCATTCCACTTAAAAACTTCGTGCAAAACTGGTGCAGTTAGAATGCAAGTATATAATAAGAATGAATATTTTTGTAGCTGACATAATGTGATTTTAATAAGACAATTCTCTAGTAACGACCTGGGGATTTACTCTTGGTAGTTTTTACTTATGGATAACTTGAGATCAATGACCATGACATAAATCATTGCGGCTAAAAAGCATATTTTGATCTTGCTTTCATTACATTTTATTTGGGGACATGGACAGACCACTACTGCATTTGATTTAATTACAACGCACAGTAAACAATAGCATTGTAACTCAACAGAGAAGCTGAAGTATATTTTTCATGGATACTTAAGTATTGATAAATTATAAATTATTAAATTATATTAGTAATTTCTGTGAGGATTTATTTGCATTATTTACAATTAATCTTACTACAGTTTACTGTCTTTATTTTTGGGTGTGGATCATTCTACCAGAATTTTAACACCTAGGCACAAGTACCTCAGTTTTGTCCAGTAAATTGTTCTTAGCCAATCTTCTTAGTCAACAGGTGTCTCATATTGTCAGCACCAATTTGCACCTAACGCTGTGTTTGGTATAGACCGGTAGTAAGAGTATGACTTGGGCATGTTTTGGGTCATGAATTTAAACCCACCGGTTTCTGATTAAGTTTACCAAGTCAGATTTTGTAACTAGCTGAAAGAATTCTTCCACAAGATGACTGTGGAACCAGTAACCATGTTCTGGTCTTTGCTTTTAAGATATGAATGCACCTAGTAAAATCTACGTTCATGTTTCAATACATTAAGAGGAACAGTATCATAAACCCCTATCATACTTTAGAAATTATATTTTCCAATTTAGTGCTCCCACTAGAACCATGCACTGCTCCTCTTCCCTGCTAAACTGAAAGCACAAAAGGCAGAGACCATGAGTTGAGTCAAGAACAATTTCCTGGAAACTGCAATGAGATAAAATGAACAGTAACAGCAACAATACACATGACAGAGGTATAAGTCAGAACCAATTCATGTGTACACCCTGCTCTCCCCCTACCCCCAAATAACAGACAATACCAGAAGGCTCCCTTTACATTTTCTCAACCAGAATGAATCCCTACTCCCCAGAAGAGAGCCCTTTCCCTTATCTATGGCAATGATGTGAGGTTATAAAATAACCTCTGTGTCATAGCCATGTCCCCTCATGGCTACTGCAGAAATGAACCATGTTCTGGCTGGAATCTGGACAACCCAAATCTGTTTCCTAAGCCTACACATCTCTATCTTATTCAATGTCAAATCTGTATTTAATTTGCTCACTATTCTGTTTCTCTTTTTTTTTTTTTCTTAGCTTTCTCATTTTCATTTCCCAAATACATAGTCAAAACAAAACAAAAGCTGTGAAGTGTTCCTGTCTCATTGTGCTTTACAAGTGCTTTTCTTGGCAGTGATATATATTTATGTCTCACACCTTTATCTTGGGCTATTGCCAGTGATGCACTATTTATGATGAAACTGGTCACTATTCTCCTCTATGGAATTCTGAGCAGTCATCTGACTCTTTCCTAAATGTCTGTACTTAAAAAATACTTGTCTGAGGACACTACAGTAGCAAAACAGTTATGTTTAGAGAAGGATATATATGCCTGTAGGAAGTCCACTTTACAAAGTCATTTTATATGTAAACATGGCAGAAATTTGCATATGTTTGGGAAAAATAAATCTCCAAGGATTTGCCTAATCATAAGAAGAATTTTGAACAGCTTTTCTGAGTCACCAATAAAAAAAAGATGAGCTGTCTTTTTTTTTGATGATGTGAAGTGGATAACATGCACAGGTGCTGAAAGAACTCAGGGCATTCCACCCCTTTTGTTCTTGGGCTAGATTCCCAAGTTTTCTGGTAGAGATCTGACTGGAACTCTGTTTGCTGAAAATGAAATTATGCTCCTTTTGTGCCAACTCTCAGTGGGTTGCATTTTTGCACTTTTTGTTTATCTTTGAACTTGAGTGGATTTTTTATACTAAGACACTATAAAGATGTGGCTGTTTTGCCTGCATAGCTGTGATTTTTAGTAAGGGTCTTGATGATGAGGTCAAAAGTCTTTTCCAACCTACTTTATTCTGTGATTCTGTGATAATTGCAAACTTTTCAGTAGCTGCTGAAAATAGAATATTTTATTGTGATATTCTGTTTCATACCCTGTAGATCTCTTGTAACCTCACTTAAAATCATTAGTACTTTACATCTGACCTACTGATATATTTGTTTGAGTGTATAGATGCAAAAGCATAGTTACGCCTCTCTGAATGAACAGGGCAAATTTCAAAGTGCAATTGTTACGTGCAAAAACCAAATTACCTAAACAAAAAATGAAACATTTTTAGAAGCAGAAGTACTCTAGGGAGACCTCTCCTTTATCACAGTTAAATGTAATTGTGATAAAAATTATGGGTGGTTGTAGAAAATATTTGCTTTTAAAGCTAAACTAGTAGGATAATGAATAAAATATGTTATGGTTACGAGTATTGTTTGGATCATATAGTAATTTGGTTGCAATGGGAGGTAATTATTCCAATGCAACAATTTGTAAAGCTGTCTACACAAGGATTTTATGGGACGTCTGCCTTGAAAGGCACTAACTCAGAGGTTTAATATTCTTTGGAGATATCTTCCTCATACTCAGTGAACCACTGTGGTACCAAATGCACTAATTAAATGCCTATAAAAAGAGAAACAAGTAGTGGGCAGAGAAATCAGTTTTCCTTTTCCTTCCTTACTTGAATGGACAGCCCATAGGAGTCTGCCCCTGCTTCTGGTGCCAGCTCATTGAACTGAATGGGAAACTCCTGGAAAACCTCTAACTAGTAACACAGATAGAGTCCAGTACGCACAGTGGGAAAAGCTGTACCATGTGAAACTTGTGGAGTGTGACCTATTTGCCCTATTAATAGGCCTTAGAAAAGTCCTCTGGTCACACTCTGTGCATAAACCTCTGAAAAGATCTGAAAAGTTTAAGTTTGAAGTCAAAGAAATTATGCATAAAATAGATTTCCTAAAGAAAGCTAATTCATAATCAGATAAGGTTAATAGGAAGAGAATAAACTTGTATTAGCTGCACTTTGTAATTCATGGACATGTGAGAGGTCTTGCATTAAGCCAAGATAGTTTTGCCCCGACTGCCACAAGAGTTACTAACCTAAGACCACCATCAGTGTGTTGGATCATGCATCATTACTCCAGTAATATAAAATAATTAATCTAGTAACTGTATAAGCTCCATCAGTAGTGTTAGACCTCTGCAGCCCATGGAGGCTGATGGTGGAGCAGATGTACACAGTGTAGCTTCTGGGGAACCCCACACTAAATCAAATGGTAATGTCTCATATTGTAACAGGTCTTACTAAATAATTTGTCCCCATGTTTCTTGGGGGGAAAGACCTCTACTCCTTGAAGTAGAGAAACACTGCAATGAAATATCTTCAGAGCCTTCTCTTCTCCTGTCTGAACAACTCCAACTCTCCCAGACTTTCCTCGTAGGAGAGGTACTCCAGCCCTCTGATCATTTTTGTGGTTCTTCTCTAGCCTCACTCCAACTGGTCCTTGTCCTTCTTGTACTGAGGACTCCAGAGCTGGGTGAAATACTCCAAGTGGGATCTCACCAGAGCAGAGTAGAGTGGTAGAACCACCCTCCCTGACCTGCTGACCATACATCTTTTGATGAAGCCAGGTTGTGAATAGCTTTCTGGGTTGCCAACTGACATTGCCAAGTCATATTTGAGTTCTTGTTAACTCACATCTCAAGCCTGCTCAGTCTGAATTTCTGATTGCAATTACATGGACTAACATGCAGGACCTTCAACCTGCCCTTGTTGAACTTCATGAGGTTTGCACAGACTCTCCTTGCAATCTTGTCAAAGTCCCTCTGGATGATGTCACTTCCCTTTACCATGTCATTCAACTTGTCTTCTGAAAACTTTCTGAATGTGCACTCAATCCCGCTATGTCATTGATGGAAACTTTAACATAATGCAGGACCCAAACCTTTTTGTTTCTTGGGAAGTAAAAAGCATACTCCAACTGCTGTGATTGTAATTTAGGTTTTGGAGCTTTTCCCATTACTCGATCAATTTTTACAGATTAAAAGCACCGCCAATTTACGTGACCAAGGTTTGTGCCTATACAGGATAAAATAAAATATTACCATCATGTGTATACATGTTCTATATGTAGACATCATCTACACAGACAGATCATCTACACATCATCTTCTAAGCCTGAGGTGAGACTGATTGTCATACTGGTGTATGTGTATCTGAACAACTTTACATAGATTTGATCTTCCTAGGCAAGGATTGTAGGCTGAGACTATAGGACATAATGAATTCCCTTCATTATTCACAACAATATGTGAAGAACTGAATGTTCTCTACTATTAAAATGTAAGTACTCTTAATTCAAAGATCTCCTACATGTCAAGAATACCATTAGCATTCTAATATAACTGTCTTCCATTCCTGGAACCCATATGCAGTCAGGAGAAATAAATATTAAAATGTTATCATCTCCATACCAAGTGATATTTTGAGTGCAACTGTGAGCATTAGAAGCCTATCTGATGTAATTTTTTTAATGTTTTTCTTATTTGCTGTGTGCAAACTAAACTCATGTCTTATCTGGTACAATGAAAACACACTTAAACTGCTTTTTTAAGTTGTAAGTCTTCAAGCCTGTGTCTGCGCGGCATCTGGATATAGTACCAGTAGGACTTATGCAAAGGTAGAAAAGGAATGAGTACATTTTAATTAGAATGAATGTAGGAATAACAGATCAAATATATTGTGTCGTATCTGTTAGACAGAAAGTATTGAGGCCTCAAAAAGTTTCAGTTAATTAGGTTAATCAAGTCATTGCTTAACCAGATGTAGGAGGTATTAGCACAGACAGAGAAGAAAAATGAGAGAATGACCTGCTATATCTGTCTGTACAATGAAGTTTCAGATAAATGCATACAATTCACCAATGGCTTAATTGTTCCAGTGGTACAGCACTCAATTCTACGGTTTGAAAAAAAAAAAAGGAAAAAAAGAAAAAAAAAAGTTTAATGACCTGTTTCAGCAGTACAAGTAATTGCTTTATTAACTAATACAATTTAAGTTCTACTGGATACAGAAGACTTAGAACAGTATTATATCAACTAAAAATGCATAGTTATAGAGAAACTGCAGCTGAAGCTTTTCTGGCATCATTGATAGGGTTTGGGCTTTTTTTGGTTTTGGAAAAAAGAGTTTGCTATACTCTTCTTCTTTTGGTTCTTTTTCAAAGTAAAAGTAAAATAAATAAGGTTATTGGTAAAAAGATCTGCATAGTCAGTGTTTATCACTTTAGTATTACATTTATATCTTTTTCATGGACTCTCTATTCCTGTTAAATACTGTAACTGATTTCTCAACTCTTTAACTCATGGGATTTGGAATTACTAGAGTAGTATTACTAAAATCTCTGTCTTATGTGATAGTAAGTATATGATTTTGGCAAAATAATACTTTCTGACATTCTGAAATGGAATTCTAAAAGAATTTGTTTTCTTTCCTTGCTTGAAATATGAAAATGTCACACATGGACATTTAGTCTTAATGTCATTATTGTCTGACCTGTCATTATTGGGGTAGACTGACATCATATAGAAGTACACCACTGGAATTCAACACAGTTTTAAAGACTGAAGGGATGTTTGTAAAGATAGATTGAATTTAAATAGTGTTGTAGAGTTTGGAATACTTGTTTGCATGAGACAAAGGGAAAATTGGCTTAATAGATTTCTCTATAAAGTGATTGGAAGTTTATCCTGACCATCTGTGATCTTGCATTACTAAAGTGAATCTGTTGTAAAACATTGAAATGGTCAGCATACAGCTCCATGACTGCAATTGCTGTAGGATTTTAGTCTAAAGACCTTCATAGTAAGAGCATATGGTAGTCTTCATACGATAAATGACTGCTGCAAAGAAGAGACCAACCTGGTTACCATGTCTACAGTAGAGTACTCTGTTTGGCTCTGCAGCCCCAACATAGCAAGGACATGAACCTCTTGGAGCAAGTACAAAGGACAGCTCAGGAAGATATTAGAGGGATGGAACACCTCTCCTATAAGGAAAAGCTGACAGAGTTGGGATCATTCAGCCTGGAGGAGAGAAGGCTCCAGAATGACCTAATTTCAGCCTTTCAGTACCTGAAGGGAGCATACAAAATGAGAGAAGGGACTTTTTACAAGAGTATGTAGTGACAGGGCAAGGGGGAACGGATTCAGACTGAAAGAGGGTAGGTTTAGATGAGATATTAGCAAAAAATTCTTTATTGTGAACAGTTTGTCTAGAGAAGTTGTGGATGCTCCATCCCAGGAAGGATTTAAGGCCAGGTTGGATGTGAGTCCATGCAACCTGATGTAGTAGATGGCATCCCTGCCCATGGTGAGGGGGTTAGAACTAGATGATCTTTACAGTCCCTTCCAATCCAAACCATTCTATGATTTTTTGGAGAAGTGCTGAAAATTAAATTCAGCAAAAAAGTTTCCAGTTAGACATTTAGAAAAAAAAAATACCACAGTAGTGATAATTAAGTGCTGGCATACACTGCCAAGAATATTGTGGCATCCGTCAGTGGATGGGTCTTTAAAAAGATATTAAACAAGTTTAAGTCAAGAACTATATCTCCTTGGGTTAGAGGGATAAAAGGTAAGCCTTCTCAAGGTCCTTTCCATACCAGCTTTTATAAGAAATCAGAATGACTAATTGGTTAAAATTACCTGATTGTTCTCAAGAGGAGAATTTGCAAAATTAGGGAAAATAAGTAAGAAACAGATGGGAAATATGATTTTACTTAGAGATGGAATTAGAATTCCTTGTTTTATGGGTTTGAGGGATAGATTTTTCTGTGATTCACTGAGTTTTTAAGTGTGAATTTCTGTACTTTTTACTTTTCTTGTTCTAACTCTATATGTTGGAATGATATATTTTTAAATCAGAGTACATTAAGATTTTTTCATCTTTTGTCTGCTATGCATTCATTGCCACTTCTAACTGAAATGACCTGAGTTTGAGTTTCCATTGTATTAACTCACAGAATCTGGGAAAATACTAAAACTTGTTCTTAACTTGCAGTCTGTCCTTGCAGTCCAAGAGTAGGAAGCAGGATATGGGTATAATTACAATCTTAGCAACACGAATTAAATTATACAAGTTTAGTGATACCAAGTTGCAAAGACTGAACCTTCATGCATTCTGTCATGATTTTTGTCTCTGAGTTAATGTGAGAGTTCCTGCATGGTCCACCCTTGAAAAAACATAATGGATGACAACACCTGTTGTGGGTATAAATAGTGTGTGCACATCCAATATATTGTCTGGAGCATGTTTGCCCAAAACCTCTTGTCTTTGAGTGAAAATAGCACCCTGATCACCTCAAATGGTCATGTTTAACATGGAAGTGGCCAACAGCTTTTGTGTCTGTTGTCTGTGTTGTCTGTGTCGAAGCATTCACAGTGCTTAAGAAAACACAGAAAATACCAGAGAGGAAAAAGGGAGTGAGAAAAAAACAAAACAAAAAAGCCCCCCCAAAATTTACAGAACACCGCTGTGAACACCAAGAGAAAGGAGAAGGTGCTCCGGTTGCCTGAGCAGATATCTACAATGTAGCACATTGAGGACCTGACACCTGAGAAGGAAACTGAAGCACATGCACAGCCCACTATTAAACAAGAAGAAAAAGAGGAGGAAAAGACAAATTTAAGGACTTAACCATAACCATAACTCTTTCATTCCTCCATCTCCCTGCACTGCTTGGGGAGTGGAGAAGAATGATGAGTCAGGACTGGAGGAGTTAATTTGGGACTTGAGAAAAGGAGGATGGAAGAAGATATGGTTTTAATTTTGTTTTTGCTTCTCAACATCCAAGTCTATTTTATTTTTTTCCCAAAATCAGTCCATTGTGTCCATTACTGTAATTTGGTAAATCATCTCCCTATTTTATCTCAATCCAGGAGTTTTTCCACCCGATTTTATCTCCCCCTTCTGCTGATGAAGAAGAGTGAGAAAGTCTGGCTGGAAGCTTGGCAGACAGTCAAGGTCAAACCAGGGAATTACAGGAAGACACTAAAAATGAATGAAACTGGAAGAAACCTGAAATTTTTTAAAACGTGGGAAAGAAGCCTTGAAGTGGGATTAGGAGCAGTGACCCTGATTGGACACTGCCAGGTATCACCCTGTGGCACTCGAATTCCTGCCAGGGCCAGGCCCAGCACCTCCCAGCTGGACTGAGGGACAGCCTTCACCCAGCCAGTGGCCAGAGTGCAGGAGCAGCGTGGGTGCACAGTTTCCCGGGATGCATCTGGGGCTGCAAGCTGCTTCTGCCCATGGCTTTTCCTTTAGCTGGGCATGGGCAGTGGTAAGCATACGTGCCCAGCTGGAGCACCCACATCTCCACAGGAGAGTTTGAACTTGGGAAACCTGCACCCACCCTCTGGGATGGGGGTACATGAAAGCCACACTGCTCGGGATTGCATATAAATGTGTGCGGGTGAGACTGTGACCTTCTGGGATTAGATATATAAGCTAGTTTAGCAAAAAAATAGGTCTTTATTAGCATTTTGTAACTGAGTGTATTGGTGATTATCTGCTGTATATACTGATATGGATTCTCAATATATAGTTCATTGACTGCCAGGTAATTAGATGCCGTTAATAAATGGATGAATCAATCCTGATTGGATTTAACTCCATAAAGTGAGTTTAAATTGAACTGCTCAGCAGTTTTTCCCAGCAACAACCTGCTACTGGTCTTTTGATAAAGTTAATGTTTGGATCTGTAAGGTGCTATATGTGCCAAACGATATTCACAGAAATTATGTTTTATTGTTAAGTACTTTTTCCCCAAAATTTCCTTCAACACTTACAGTTTTTAAGTGAATGTATCCATTATGGTGGATTTTTATTACCTAAAAATAAATATTTGCCGACATATTTTGATGTAATTCTAGGTGACTAAGCTTCTGTTACACACAGTAAAATCTAATAAACATAGTCTATAGCGATAAAATTTCTAAAAAAAAAAAAAAAAAAGTTCTGACTAATCACCAGACACTGGATTATGTGGGCATACTAATAATGTTTGAAGTGACCTTTGGTCTCCCAGCTGTCTTAAAGGTGTCTGGTTACTCTTCTATATTCTCACATAGGCTCTGTCACTCCTGCTAGAACTGTACTAATGCCTTAACTCTCCTAGTAAGTTCTATTTGGGAATTGATGTATTTCAGGAGCTGAATTAAACTATAGAGGCTGATTTTAGAGGGAGCTAATTTTGGTGGGAATTTTTGTTAACTAAACACCTCTTATTCTTTAGACCTGGATATTTAGCACAGGCGTAGGTATTTATATGTAGACATAAAATAAGTTATTATTATTTGTAACTAAATCACACCCTGTGTATCAGTTGCTGAACAACTATCTGAGCTAAAGGTAATTTAGTAAGCTGAAAATCAGACATATAAGTGACAGGTTTTTTCTTCAGTCAACTTGTACACATAAATTTTATAATCAGAGCTCTTCAAGTAGACCATTTCAAGTCCCACAGTTTCAAATTCGTAGGAGCTATCTAAGATAACCTGACATCCAAACAAAAAATTATCCTCATTGGTGGACTGCATTATCAGAATGTCTATTATTATTCAATTTCAACTCCTATGAATTCAGCATTTCTGGTTGCCTAGTGTTGAATATCAACTAAGATGAAGGAACTAAATTTTATTCTTATTTAGGCTTGCATTAGAATACAGTGCTCGACATCAGTCCAAATCTCTTCAGATTAAGATTTACTTAGGTTTCTACTTCCCAGATATATTCTGTAATCCAGAGGCTGTTTTCCAAAATGGGGCAGCCAGTCTCTGCAGGGATAGAGTTCAGGCAGTCAATGCTAGACATTTCCTTTGTCCTGTCCACTTGGCTACCATTTTCAATTTTCATGTTCTCACTTTTCATTCTGAGTTTTGTGAATCTCATTGCAATTTTTCTCTACAGATTTCTAATTCTGTATTTTGAAATGCCCTTTCAGAACTACATACTTATTTCTTACATAGTAGTAGTAGAAGTGTAGTCTTGTATGTCATAGTTCCTACAACCATTTGACAATCTGGCTCTTCATCTTTTCTGGCCAAATTAATCCTTATGGAAGTTGCTGGAGCTTCAGCAAATTAAGCTACTTGATTCCAAGACTTCTTTCACTACAAGTAGAATGAAGAAATCAATTTCTAATTCCTAAGATTGCTTAGAAGATTAATTAGTTATTGTTGTTGCAATCCTCTTAAGATTAAAATACTACATAAAGGAAACTATGATCATATAAATGTTCTTCCTGAAAACATGAGCTACAATTTGTTGGATGAATGTGGATGCTTTGTTTTTCATTCATTTGTTTTTCTTTTTACTTTAACCTGCTTCAGGGGTTTTGGTTTTTGTTTGTTTTTTTTTTTTTTTTTGTTTTTGGTTTTTTTTTTTTTTTTTTTTTTTTTTTTTTTTTTTGAGAGTAGGAATTATTTCACAGCATAATTGAATTTCTCATTGTCTGGAACATATAGGCTTCTAGCTAAAGATAAATAAATTCCTTTTGTGTTTGCTTTCTTTTCTTTTCTTAAGCCATTTGAATTCATCATTGGAATTTGCCTTGTTACCATAACTGTTATCGTAGGTAGAGGTAGAACATTGTCTGTTGTTCACTATAGGTCAAAGTAGTTTGAGGCATGTTTCTTGAGAGATTCATTTGCATGCAGAATCTGTCTTTGTTGCTTTGTGAAATGAATTTTCAAAAAAAGCATGATTCTCAATAAATAAATGACATTTTATGAAATCACAAAATCTGTCTAAAACAACATAATGGCTTTAAAGCGTTTTAGTTAGCTTTTGGCAAATCAACAGACGCAGAGTATCAATGAACATGCATAATTTATCTACTAACAGTAGTGTCCTTACTTTTCACAATGTTGCAAGACTGCCTTTTATTTGTGCTTTAATACACTACTGATTGTAATCCTAACACAGTTTGAAAGAACTTTAAACACAAAGTTTTTAAAGTTTGTGTTTAAAGTTTTTTTTTAATTTTTCAGAACTGAAAAATTCTAACTAAAATAATGTATCTAGATCTATACTAACCGTCTTTCATTGTTACTAGCTACACCTAAGAAGCTTCAAATGAACTGTATTGTTAATATCAGATTTGTTTATTCTATAATGTTTTAAAAATTATATAAAATATTTAAATGTTATGATTGCAGTGCAATATCTTCTTTTATTTGAGAGCAAGTAGCACATGAGGAACTTTGAAAATCCGAGAGCACCTCCTGGAACTACTAGGATGACTAACATAGTGGTACTCAAACTATTATCCTTTGATACTATTTTATATTTCTTATTCATATGTTTGTTACCAGTGATTGCTCTGGAGTAACCTATAACTACTTTCCTTTTATTTCCTATTTTTTTTTCTTCACATCAGAGGTTAAAGATATATGCTGGCATCTGTTTCCTAAATATCTAGTATCCTTCAATACACTGAAACGTGTCTAAGAGCCATGAGACAATGAGAGATGTGACAAAGATCTTAATCAGATAATTGGTGTCAGGAAACTAGACAGGATACTGAAATGGCACTGCAAGATTGTTTTTAGGCACGTGAATCATATCCAGTTTTGATTCAGTTCAAGATTTAATTACCCACATTTATATTTCCAACTGTCTGAAACTTCTTTGTGACATCTAAACCTCATTACAATCATCACATATCTCAGTACAGTCCACATAACTTGGGAAGAAATTTAGTTCACCAAAAAAATAGGCGTTAGTTCACCTCTAAAGCCTGAATCAATCCTTGAGACTCGTGGCATTTGAAGTCACTTGAAACATGCTAAGATGTCCCACCTGACCATCAGCTGCCATTCCAGAAGAGTTATGACCCATGCAGTGTCTCAGCTGGCACTTGGTCCTGTGTCTGAGCAACCAGTCCTGATCTGATTAACCTGTCTGATTAATGGAATATGCGTACTGTATTGACTAGACTATTCATTTACAAGTTGACACAAATTTTCAGAGACACCATATTATGTCCTAACCTGGAGTTGGAATCATCCTGTAAAAGGTTTTGATTGTGTTAAGACAGCCTTCTAGTTTGTAGCCTATAATTCAAAAGGGTCACCACTGATTAATTCCTTCCTACCATGACTCTGAAACTCAGTTTACAAATGACTTTTCTGTCAGTCTTTTCAGTTTCTGATATGCAGTTTTATGCTCTCTGCAATCTCCATTTTGCCATAGATTAAGATTCATGAAAGTTATGTATCACATTCTGAGTTCTAGGAAGAACTCAGAATTTGTTACGTCTGACAACATACAGGGAAATATTCTGTTGCATCTGCATGGGCTCTGCTCTATTCCTCGGCTGGGAAGCTACTAGTCATTTTACAGAGTAAGCTGCTTCTATTGAAGTCTGTAGTTTCTCTTGGTTAGTATTTGGTAGTTAAAATGAGGAGCTGGGCTCTGAGTTTGGTACTGCAGTAAAAAACTCTGATTTCTTTCTTTTATCTGATTTTGAAAGCTTGAAATTGGTAGTAGCATTTCTCTTGCAGAAAGTCAGCAAGAATAATAAAGCTGCTACAGATGTGAATTTTGTTAGTATACTTACTGAGTGGTTGACAGAACAATACAATGATGCAAAGGAAAGATCAGAGGATATCAGTGGTAATAAAAAAGTTACAGGGAAATGTTTTGTGTTAAGAGGAAAGATTATAGATTGAAAATAATAGTATGTCCCCTTAATATATTCCCCCACTCTTCCAGTTTTGGGGATTTACCAGGTAAAAGCTTCTAGCAGCAGTGTACCAAAAGAGGAAAACCACTGTCAACACTAAGAAATCCTCTTTGTCAGAACCCTAGGATCTGTAGCAAGGTCATTATTCATTCAGGTAGTTGACAGTCTGAGCTGAAGGTCTAAGGTATTCTGCTTTTCTCCTGGGACTGAAAAGAAGACCTCTTCACAAGGGACGAAGATGAACATAAATTATAAAAATATACATATGTATGTATGTCAGAGCTAGGAGGGAAGACGTATTGAATTCAGTCACAAACACATCTACAAAATAATTCTCAGATGCCATCCTCTGATATGTCATCAGGTTGCATCCGCATGAAACAATTATGAATCAGAAACAGAATTCTTTTTTTGATACAGTATAATACCAAAAGTACCAGAAACAGTATGAAAAAAAAGAAAAAGTTTAGATGACACGTTTGTCTATACAGCTGCATTTAACAACAAAGTGTCTTTCCAGCTATTCATTCAAAGGGTATGCATGTGAATCCTCACGTGGGCAGGATATGGCAAATAAGTTTACATGCATGATATGTATGTGTTTACGTAGGTTATAGATAAGGCCTTTTACTTCAGCTCATTTAGTGTTATGCTTGAGTTTTCACATGAACAAGTTTGTGAGTGAGTTTGGGGAACTATACATCCCACGGTAATTAGATAACAGTGGCAAACATAAACTGCTGATGCCAATATTAATTATGTTATATTTAGGGAAAATAATTTAATAGCAACAGCAATTTACTGAGTCAATTGCAGGTAAGTTTTTAATTTCCCAGGCTACAGAAAATAAGTGGTTCTGCTGTCAATCGTCATATATACAATAAAAAAGTCTTATCTTCTTCTACAATTCTAATCCTATGACACCGGAATGATGGTTTCTCTGTTTAATTGAATCACATTGGGAATTCTCCCTTTTCTTGTTGTTTTCTTTATCTTTTTTCTTTTGATTTGTTTTTAAATTGGGGAATTTTTTCGTACATTATTTGGTTTGTGAAGATTTTTTATCACAAGTCTGGGATAGCTAATAGCTTATAGTTTATATCCTAGATTTTTTTGAAAATTTAATTTTCACACGAAGAAGTATGAATAATTTGTGCTTTTTCATAAATATTGAAATTGATATGGAAATAACTCCCTATTCAATTGCACTTTAAAACAAAAATACTAAATAATTTTTCAATTAAAAATTAATAGGAAAGCAGAAAGGTTTTAATGATCCTAGTTATTGTGAATTCAATCTAGGCCATGATTCAAGGAAATTATTTAAAATACTACTAGTCCCATAAAGTAAAAGGTTTTCTCGAGGGTTTTGCAACATCAAAGTAACAAAAATGCTTCTATAAAGGATATAGCAATCATCTAATATGTTTAATAAAGTGGAAATTTTTCTGTGTTTGTAGATTTACATTTTTATGCAAATCCATTCATAAGCACGTGTAACTATATTTAATCTAATTTATTTGCTATTAGGAATATTACACTTAAATGTGTTCATAAAGGATCAAAACCCAGTGCCTTTTATTCAGGTGAATTCATTTCCTTGAGTCAAAGAATTTAAAATGTTGACAAAAATTACAGTCTTGTATAAAAAAAATGTGATACCATTTAACAGTTTTTCTCATATTATGACCTAATTCAGCTGTTGCTAGTATAAATAAAAATCCTTTCATGGAATCAGAATTGGCTCTAATATTCAGGAAACTAAGCTGTAGGCGCAGTTTGTATTTATTTATTGTTCTTCCAATGCTGTCTGTAGCCTAAAACATTCTCAAATCTAAAACAATAGGGAAAGGATTGTATGTAGAAAAGGAGCATTATTAAGAAATCCTTCATCTAAAAATATTATACATATGGTTTACATGGCCTTCAGAAAGGCATACTTCAGTTTAGAGGCATGTAGTTTAAGAATTCTTGCCTTTTTTAAAAATAGAAGCAGAGTTTTCAAAGTTATGTGTCTTGGACTTCTTCTGTACTTAGGCTCAGACTGATTTAATGTCTTTATTAAATGTACCATCTTTAACATCTCATTAAGCATCTGAACTGGGGGCATAATAACTCTATGTTTTAAATATGGCCATTTTGATCTAAGCCTTTTGATCTAACTTTGTAGGGTGATCTATGTTTTTAAATTTTTATGCATGGAGTACAGGCAAGCTATGCTTCTGTGTTAGGTTTGTGTGGCCAAGTTTTCGTAGCAGGGCTGCTACAAGGATGTTGTCTGTGACAAGCTGCTAGAAACTTCCTTCTTGTCCAGCAGAGCCAATCCCTCGTAGCACCAGAGATGGATGTGCTGCTGGTCAAGGCTGGGTCAATTAGAAATGGTGGTAGCACCTCTGTGAGGTGCTCTGTGATTTTTAAAAAGAAGGAAAAAAATAGTTCTTGTGCAGTTGTAATTGTAGCCAAAGAAAAGCAGGGTGAGAACACGTGGGAGGAACAGCTCTGCAGACACCAGGGGCAGGAGGTGCTCCAGGCACCAGAGCTGATATTCCCCTGCAGCCCATGGTGAGGCAGCTGTGCCCTGCAGTCCATGGAGGGCTACAGGGATGCAGAGATCCACCTGCAGCCCTTGGAGGAGACCCATGCCAGAGCAGGTGGATGCCTGGGGGAAGGCTGTGACCCCATGGAAGGCCTGTGGAGAGAGTAGCCCATGCTGGAGCAGCCTGTGCTTGTCCTTGAAGGACTGNAGCAGCTTGTCCTTGAAGGACTGCACCCTGTGGAAGTGATCCATGTTGCAGCAGTTTGGGAAAGCCTGTTGCCCATGGGACTCAGGCTGAAGCAGTTCATGGAGAACTATCTCCTACTGGAAGGACCTCACTGTGGAGTGGGCCAAGATCTTCTCCTTCAGCAGTGGAAGGAACAAAGGGTGATGAACCAACCATAACCCCCATTCCCTGTCTCATTGGGCCTCTGGAGGAGGAGGTAAAGCTGGGAAGGAGGGAGTGGTGAGGAGGAAGGTGTTTTGAAGATTTTATTTTACTTCTCATTATCCTGCTCTGATTTTGTTAGCAACAAATTCAATTAATATTTATAATTTGAGTCTATTTTGCCCATAAAAGTATTTGGTGAGTGATCTCTCTCTGTCCTTATCTCAGCTTGTTATATATTCTCTCCCCTGTCCAGCTGCAGAGGGGAGTGATAGGCTTTGGTGGGTGCCTGGCATCCAGCCAGGGTCAACCGATTACAGCTTCTAATTTGGATGCCTCAAAAACCTAGTATGAATAAATATTTTTAAGTGTTTCCAGTCTCCTTCTTCCTGATGTGAATAATTTCTATTCTTTGAAATGAATTAACACAAAGGATGAAGAAAATAGGTCTTGTCTAAACCAACCTGAAAACCAAATGTTTTCTGTTAAGTCATAAAGAATATATTTTAGATCTTGACTTGTATAATCATGGTGTCCTATTACCTGGAAAAGACCTTTGGGAAGAATAATTCAACAGAGAATACAGTTAACAATTGTAAGTGCTGAAAAACCCATTTCTTGAAATGAAAGTGTTTCAACTGTGAAAACTTCTATTGCTACACAGTATTCCAAGGGACAACCAGAATGTGGAATGTGCTCATCAGAGACAGAGAACAGTCTGTCATGTAAGCAGCCCTTTAAAGAATTACTTAGTTTATGAAAACACAAGAAGTTTATGCTTTTAAAGTAAAACATTGTGACAATAAAACCTAATGATATTCATTGCATTAATTTCAAAGGTGGATCAAGTAGGCAGAACATAAATTTTAAACTGGACGTGCCAGAAATAATCTACCCAACACAAGGGAGCCCATGCACTCAAATTCATTGGTGACATATGTAGAGAATTTAACAGAATAATACCTTTGGACTCTTCGTTGACATTTGTCAGCCTCCTCCTGGATGCTTTAACACTTTTTAAAGAATTTCTTAAGGATACACTCATTAAGCCAAATACTTTGGTATTGACTCAAGCATGTTTTACCACTAAACTCAAACTAGAGACTGGCTTGTATTTATAATACCTAGTTTTTGAAAAAGCAATAGCCTTTTAGAATGGTATTTATATACCCCTTTTGAAATGCTTGCATGGTATCTAGTTGTTTGAATAATCAATGAGGGGAGAATTATACTTTTAAAGGACAATTCACCTGATCTATCCTATTCATATATTTTAGAAGGAGGTTTAACATCCTATAAAGTAGCTCTAGAAGTAGATATTTCTCTTGACTGGTACTGAGAAAACCTGTGCTGAATGGTTTAGAATTAAATATCTGTTTTTCAGATGACCCAGTTAAGTGTTTGGAATTATTCCATTAGCCGTAATTGTATTCACACTGAAGTGCTACAGCCAGACATCCTGTGGCCTTAGGTACTCCAGAAAAGTAAAAAAAAGTTATCTAATTCAAGTAGGATAAATTCCTGAGAGTTTTAAATGATCCGTTTGCTGTAAATTTCAGTGGAGTTTATACAACATTTCAATATATATTTTGAGGGGTCATTTCTCACCAAATGTCCCAATTTGAAGCAGAAAATGCTCACGAAAATTCTGAAAACTATACACACTAGCCTGGGAAGCATGCAAACAGGAATGAACATATCAACTATTATTTGTAGTCTTTAGCTGTATTATCTCATATTTTATGTTAGAAGTGTTATAATCGTAGTTTTCCTCATAAACTTTGTTTCCTAAAAATGAAGGTATCTGTGATATATGCCATAGACCTTTTCTAACTGGTGAAATACTAAGAACTGTGCAGTGTTTTAGCTGAGTTATGACAACCTATACCAATCCTGAAGGCCATTTGTACTTTTCTTGGTGTCTAAATTTCTGACAAAAGAGGCAACACATCTCTGCTGGCTTACAAAACTACTGGTTTGCTCAAGGATAGCAGGCAAGGAAAATGATGAAACAATGGCAATCTTTCAAGAAAAGTTATAGAAAAATTTCTCCACACTAAAAAGCTATAAGAAGACCCATTTCCTTGACAAGAATACTAAAATAGTTCCAAGTATATTCCTGAAGACAACAGGAGTATGTCTAGTTGTTGAAGGGATGTAAATTGGTAGGTATAATTTTTCTGATGCTGTTGACACATAAATGAAGAGATGTTTCAAGTCTAAACTTCAAGCTGTGAAGCAAATACTCTGTAACTGCAGACAGATGTTTTGGTTTACTGATTACTTTCTGAGTGTTGCTTCCAAAATCATAGTAGAAAAAAAGTAAAAAAGGAAATAAAAGTATTCTGAAGAAGGCTGTCAGTGGCCTTGGACAAAGCTGCTGAAAATGAGTTCCTCACAAATTCAGTGCATTCTTATCCTTAATAAACAGCTCATAGACTCACACTTTCATTTTTCTTTGGACAAGAATGGACAGCTTAATTGTGGCCATTCCTATATACATTTCTTGCCAATTTGTGTGCTAATATACAACTAACTGGTTTCCTTCTGGCTCTTTTTTCTATCTCAGTTCACTCACCTGCTCTAAACTCTGTAGTACTAGTTCAGGTGCACTAAAAGGCTTTTCAAACTAGGCATCAAAGACTGGTTATCTATGTATGCTATCCATATCTGCATGTGCCTGTGAGTGAAATGAGCATGCCAGTGCTTACGACTGTGGTATAAGCATTTGGCCCAACAGGAGTGTATTGAAACAGATGTTAGTTAGATTAAACTAGATTTAATATGGTCCTTGAACATTCTGCTTACATCTGATACAGTACTCCTAAAGGTACTGCACAAAACCACAGACTGAGCAAATGTACTCTAAGTAAAAACTATTGGAGGATTCATTAACAAACCACACTAATCTGGATAAAATACTCACGTAGATAAAATCTGTATATATTATTTATTTTTTCTCACTGAAAATCTGTTTTTACACAGCTGAAAAATGCTTATGAATTGAAACAGGGAGAGCTAAGAACTCTTCTTTAAGGGCAGTCTCACTGCATCCACAAGAGATATTGCATATAGGTGAATTCCCAAATATTAGCAGAAAAGTACCTTCTTTAGAATAATGAGAAAATATGGACATAATTTTGCTTGGGAATGGTGTCTGAGATGGAAGTTTTATGATTCCAGTTTTGAATTGCAGTTGTCCATACACTCTTTGGGCAGTTTTAAACAGATCAAGCAAAGGTTTAACACTCTTCAGTAGAGTTTAACGTTCTCCCATAGAATTGTAGATATTAACAATTGGAGCATGAGTGCTAATATCACAACATTAGAGTGTCAGAAAAATTTTTTTTTAATGTTGAATTCAAATCACAAAGATTTTCACTATTTTACTTCTTAAATACTTGGTTGAACTGTTCTTACTTGTTTAGAAACTTTACAAATAAATCTAATGGAAAATATAGCTCCTTAAAATGTGTTTTTAAGATGGTTTTAGGATGTTTTTTGAAAGCAGAAACTGCATTATATTCCTTTCCAATCAAAAGAATAATTCTTATGGCAGGAAGTACTTCTATCATCAGACCACAAAATTGGCAGCTTCTCAGTTGGATATTAATTCATCTTTTTATTAGTTGCAGACTACAGATATCAGTTTACAGATGTAGAGATAAGAATATGTTTTAAATCACATTGCTCAATTGTTTCAATATTCGCAAATTAGAAGTTTGGAAAAAGGAAAAAGAACACCGGACTCAATTTTTCCATGGTATTCTGAAACTTTGCCTTATTTGAAACTAGAACTTTTTTTAGTTCTTCCTTTGGGTGTGGTGATTTAAAATGGTCCCTAGAAATAAAACACTCAAAGAAAGAGAGTGTGAAAAAAAAAGTGATTCTAAAAACCTCTTACTGTAAGGTCACTGAGATAATTTTTGTTTCTGTTTTTTGATAACTGAAAGCTTTAAGGACCTTGTTTCTTTTGGGAAACTCCTAAATCCACTTAGTATTTCGCAGCTTCAGTTTTCTGCAGGCAGTTAAGCTATGTTTTCTACAACATTACCATAATATTTTGCTCTCTTAGAAATGGTTCTAGAGGAACACAGAAATTTTGTTCTACTTTCAGTCATTAAGTAATAGTGTTAATTTTCTTGAAATGCAAGTGGAGTCTCTCAGACACCACTTGAACTTATTAACAGACCTGTCATTGACTTTAACAAAGGTATGGCTACAATGTGTAGTAATTATATAAAAATATATAGACAGCTAAAAGGTTTGCTAGATTTAGGCCACTGATTATAGTATAACAGAGAGTGAGAACTTTACTGACATTTTTAATAATTTTGCATCACTGGTGATAGCGTTAATGTCAACATTGGCTTTTTGTCAATAAAGTAAATACATTTTCACAGAGGGAACATACATACATGTTGGATTTTCAATAAGAAAATCACTAAATTCTAAATTGGAGCACTGATATTTATAACTCTGACATGTATGACATGTTTAAACAAGAAATATTGGAACTAGGACATAACTTAATACTCCTCTTCAATATCTTTATGTTACATGTGTCACGGATCTGTCTCAGACTAGTCCAATGACCAACATAAACTAAATAAAAGCAACATATGAAACCATCTACTTTCTTTTTCTTCATCACTGCTATTTCAGTGTAAAATTTCACAGGAATTAAGAATAAAAACCGATGATGCTGAACTTGGTATTTTTAAGGGCAAAAACTCTCACAGGTCATAAAAGTAAAAAGAAAAGAAATTTCCTAAATTAGACTGTGAATTAATATTTTTTTCCTTTAGATATAAACTTTATACACATAAGAGCAGCCAGACAACCAAGCTCCTCCTTATAGTAACAAAACTCTCTTTGCTGCCTTCCCTCAAAAGAAAATTACATATGCTACTTAAATAGAGTAGTACTAAGCAGATAAAAATAGTTCAAGGATTTAAACCATTCATGAGTGATTCAAAAGATTCAATTCCACCTGCCAAATATTTGGATCATGTGTTGTCTATTTACAGTCACAGCATGTACCCAGAATGAATTCTCTTGCAGAACACCTAATGCCTGACATTACATTATTGTAACACTCTGTACTGAATTAGTGTGAAAGGAATATATCGATGTGCTAGTATAATGGTTTTCAGATCAGACACCATTGATCAACTACTTAGCTAATATCCACTCTTAAATTCAAAGAGTGGATGGAAGTGAAGGGTAAACACCAACGTCTGCCATGCTTATCGCTTTCAACTGTATGGTTGGCCAGCCATCTGTATTTGATTTGGCTAGTTCAGTATGTCTTTTTTTTTTCTCTGCTAATGAATACAAATTCACTGTGCAATTCTGGATGCAGTAAATTACACTGTGATGGCTGATACTGTCAGCGAAATGCTAGACATTGAGTCTGATAATTAAAGAATGACATTTAACAGAATAGCATATCTGGAACTGAATGCGTTTTGCTGAAAAATGAACATGAAGGCCAAACAGAGGTTCTTGTTATTTTTAAAAAGAATGTTGGCAGAAAGAATGGTCAGAGGAGATATGCTGATATCTCTGCATTAGTTGATGAGATAGTATTGCATGGCAGGTTTAATAAATAAGAATAATTTGTTACATAAAATTCACAGTTACCTTGAATAAAGGTTCACTTTTGGCACTACAGCTTCAAAAAATGCAAACATCATTATATTTCCTTTGCATGTTTTACCATACAGCACATAATTTAGGAGCTCAAACTATGTCATAATTTTTACTGACCTTATGATTATTAGAAGAAGCAACATGCTTGAGGTATGCATAAGGGTCTGTTGATAGCAGCACAGAAACAAATCTTCAATTCCAAACTTAGTGCAATGTATGATTTTCCTGCTGCTCCCGACTGGCATTTACAAGATCCCATTTACAACTATGGTCAAAACTTTAAGCTACAAGCTGTTTAGAGCACTAAAAAGCTATCATGGACTAATATCACTGGAGTTTTGATGTATAGAGCAAAATAACTACTACTTTTATAGATTTTTGTTTATGTTTTAATTCAACTCCACTACTCGATAGACAAAGACAATTCAGTGAATGCAAAAATAAAATATGTTTGTTCAAAATATTTAACTTTTTCATATAAATCAAATCTAATTTCTATGTTATAAAATATCAAAGCTTTTAAACTTGCTCAAAATATATACTATCCAAAATCACTGAAATAAACTGTGAAAAGAAACAGTTCTGTCAAATGTTTTTTGTTTTCTTGTATTAGAAATTTCCATTGGTTTGAATTTTCAGAAGAATACGTGACTCCGTAATGGAAGTAGAGGTTAAAAACCTGGTGTTATTATACTACACCTGCATCAGTTTACCAAGAATCATATATCCCCAGTAATATTGAATCTGTCTTCATGTACTATGGAGTCCAGTTCTGAAGATATTTAGCCTCTGGTTAAAACAACATAGATGTCAAAAATCTCTTTTAAAAGTATATTAAAAACTTTTCATATTTTTAATATCTATATATAAATAAATCTCAAAAGAAGGAATATTTTATAAGGATAATGCTGTTTTGCCTACAAGTTTCTGATAGTTATTTCTTGGCAAATTAATATTTATATTTATCAGAATTATATTTAAATGCAATGTTGATTCAATTTAATAATATATTGGAAAACAATGATATAATAAA